>PISX010029849.1:0-19504 GCA_004024625.1 Mellivora capensis | reverse complement strand
TCAGTTTGTTTTGTGAGATTAAGAGTCACTTATGGTTTGTCTCCCTCCTGATCCCATCTTGTTTCCTTTATTCTTTTCCTACCCCCAACAATTGCACTACTGGGTATTTACCCTAAAGACACAAATGTAGTGATCCAAAGGGGCACGTGCACCCGAATGTTTATAGCAGCAATGTCTACAATAGCCAAACTATGGAAAGAACCTAGATGTCCATCAACAGATGAATGGATAAAGAAGATGTGGTATATATACGCAATGGAATACTATGCAGCCATCAAGAGAACTTACATTTTTCTAGAAATCTGTCCATTTCATCTGAATTTTCAAATGTTTAAAATAAAAATTTTCATGGCATCTTCCCACTTTCTTTATAAGATTTGTAAAATCCATATAGTGATATCCTGTTTTCACTTTTAATAATGGGAATTTTACAAAAGTAAAATTTGTCTTTCTTGATTGGCCTTGCCAAAATCATTGGTTTTACTTATATTTGCAAAGAATTTCCTATTGGTTTATGGATTTATCTATTTCACATCTGGTTGCCCATAACTTGATTTCTTTCATTTTCCTTCTTCCTATTTTTTGAGTATAATTTTCTTCTCTTCCAATTTCTCGAGATAAGTATTAAAAGCATCTATTTCTTTCTTCTGCATTGCCTTTCTTTTTTTACTTTTTTACTCAGAATATTGCCTGTCTTCTCTTCTAATGTCTAGATTTATGTCTCTAAATTATTCTCTAATAATTTAACTAGATTTAACTACTTTTCACAGTTTTTGCCTTATTTTGATTGTTATAATTCAAAATACCTGATTTACCTTGTGTTTTCTTTTTGACACATGAGTTACATAGAAGTAATTGCTTAATTTCAAGACACTTAGGAATTTCCCACTTATCTTTCCCATTGTTATTGATTTCTTTTTTTTTTTTTTTAGATTTTTATTTATTTATTTGAGAGAGAGACAGTGAGAGAAAGCATGAGAGGCGAGAAGGTCAGAGGGAGAAGCAGACTCCCCGTGGAGCTGGGGCCTGATGCGGGACTCGATCCCAGGACTCCAGGATCATGACCTGGGCAGTTGCCCAACCAACTGAGCCACCCAGGTGCCCCTCCTTTTGTTATTGATTTCTAGCTTAAATCTACTGTTGGCATATATACCACTAAATTGTTTTAATGCTTTGCAATATTTGAGACTCCTATGGTCCAAAATTTGGTCAATTTTGATAAATATTCCAAGTACACTTGAGAAAGAATATGAGTTCTGTCATTTTGGGTGTTGTGTCTATAAATGTCCAAAATACCAAATTTGTTAATCATGTTTTTCCTATCTTCTATATCCTCATTGAATAATTTGATGAAACAACCAGTGATTAATTTTGGGAAGCTATTCAATTCTAGTTAATGTTATATGATGATCACAATGTACTGAAAATTAGAGAAGCATCCCACAAAATTATTAGACTTGATGAACACCAGGATTCTTATAGAACTTTATTGTGGGAGAGCCCCAACCCAAGGACTAATCTAAGAGTTCCTGCTAACGCTGATTAGACAGCTAAGCCATATTTAATTCCATTTAGAAAAAAATATAAAGATATGATATTTCTCACTCCCAAATGTTTTAGAATAAATACACATATTAATTTCATATACTTTCTTTTATCTCCAATTGGTTTTGAGTGAACAAATTTGTTACTTTACAAATGACAATTTTGCCATATAAGTTATATTGACTCCAAACTGCAATGATTTCTGAAGTATCTAATATTTCTTATGCATTATGGACTATGTTCACAACTTTTCTCCAATTAGAAATTGTTTCTGTAGTAAATTATTATTTTCCATAATTGTAGGTTTCTGTTGCTAAAAGTAATTTGCATGAGGGAGGGAAGTAACACTGGTTTGCTGAACAAATCTGGGCTTAAATAACCCTAAAACAGTGAAACCAATCTAAGGTATGTAAATTCAGATCCACCTGTTTATATTGATATTTCCCTGAGAGCTTAGGTAAGATGAAGATTTACTTTGGGGAAACTCTTCTTTGATCCCTGAGAGCTCTAAATACTCACCCATGGACACCAACCAGCATCTCTTCAGAGGCGTACACATATTTTGGAACCCATCTCACTGCCTTGTTTGTTTTATCATTATTAAGCATTTCTATTCCATAATACCAGTTTAACCCCCATTTTACTGACAAAGAATCTGAGGCACAGAGAAGTTAAGCAATCTGCCAAAAGTCAGTTGCAGAAGCTCATAGAGATTCCCTCCATGTTTGCCCTGCATCCCACCCAGCTCTTGACTCCATCTTTCATCTTTGTTCCTCTCCTCCCCAGTGCCATTATCTGAAATTGGCTCAACCACCACCGACATTAGTGGCAGATCCCTCATGTTCTCAGGAGTTTGATTCCATCCCATAGACATCTTCACATGGTTTAAAGAACACTCAGTGATTGGTCAGTGAAACTTGAACTTTTTCTCTAACACTTATTTTCTCACCAAATATAATCCTTAGGATGTCTTTCCAAGGGAACTGAACAAAGGACTGGAATAGTACCATGTTTATGTAAAGGAATCCTAAAGAAGTGGGGCTGGACATTTCCAGGCAACCAGTCATTTTCTGAGGAGATCAGATACACTATTGTTGCCTTGATCCCTTCCCAGAGTCCTAAATTAGACATCAGTCTCCTTACACTCTGACTGCAGCTGGAACCCCATGAATATCCCCATGAATACTCCAGATGCTCCTTCCTGTCCCCATGCCTGTGGCCAGAACATGATCTCCCCTGTTAAATCCCAAATTCTATTCTGGGCACAGTATCAGAAGAAAGGTCTTCCAAGGTAAAGAAAGCCTCTTCAGCCCTGAGGCCAATATACCTGCTGAGACTCAAGTGTCACGAGAACATGATGGAAATACAGGAGAGAGAAGCAGAGCAGAGAAATGAGCAGGGTGGGAGTACTTAGCTGTCAGAAGCCCAGACATGGAGGGAAAGCATAAGGAACTCCATGGAAACTTCATAGGAACCCCAACACTTAGCCAAAACCTCTGGCCTCTCTGACTCTTCCTTTCTAGTCTCCAGCTTCTCACTGAATGTGTTCCTAGACATGGTTCCTGTCTCTCGGATTTTTCATTTTAATTTAACAAGGCTAATTAAACACATTCATGTGATCAACTCTCAGTCCATCATTGCTTAGGAATTCAAAGGTGATAAAACATGTCCTCTGCTCCTAAGTTGTTCCTAGTTCAGTGGATTTTTGAACACCATCTTAACATACATACACACACACACACACACACACACACACACTGTGCATGGGTTTGAGAATTGAAAAGCTTTGAGTCACTGTTTCCAGTGAAGTTACTGGGACATTGGATAATCCAGAAATAATGTTGGTGATGTCATCCATGTTCTTACACAGGGTGACAGAGGTATTTGTAGCAAAACAGCTGATGGGCTAGTGTATGTGTGTGTGTATGTGGAGAATTTGTATGGATATGTGTTCTCAGAGAGGGAAATGAAGAGTATCTAGTACATGCATCCCATAATGTCTGGAGATACTCACAGCTGTACCATAAGATAAGCTGGAAACTACTGAGAACATTGTGCTATTAATAAAGTAGACACATCCTTCATGGATTTTGACATCAGTGGTTTATAATTTCAGATATTTTTGTGCTCACTCACCACTTCCAGCTAATTGGAAACCCCATGACAAAATAAACATCATAGGTACTATCTACTGACTCTGTTATACAAGGGACTCAATAGGTTCTTGGTGATTTGGACAGTACAAGGACTCAGTAGGTTCTTGGTGAGTAGGGAAATGGAAGGGGGAAGGAAGGTAGGAAGGAAGAAAGGAAGGAAGGAAGGTAGGAGAGAAAGAAAGAAGAAAGAAAGAGACAGAAAGAAAGAAGAAGAAAGAAAGAAAGAAGAAAGGAAGAAAAAGAGAGAAAAAAGAAAGAAGAAAGAAAGAAAGAAAGAAAGAGAAAGAAAGAAAGAAAGAAAGAAAGAAAGAAAGAAAGAAAGAAAGAGAAAGAAAGAAAGAAAGAAAGAAAGAAAGAAAGAAAGAAAGAAAGAAAGAAAGAAAGAAAGAAAGAATCAGTCAGTCACTAGGTTCCAGGCTCATCTCTCCAAACATCCTGAGCATACATCCACCTCAAAGTCCTACTGTGATTTCAAATGCAAAATTCTGTAAAAGGAGCTCTCCACTTTCCTTCCTTCTCTCAGTCATGATAATTCTGTTCCCTTAGCTGTCAGACTGGGCTCTGATGACACCATTCCTGATTAACTCACATTCTTCATCTTGCACAGGCAACGAGTCACTAAGTTTTTTTTTTTTTTAAGATTTTATTTATTTATTTGACAGACAGAGATCACGAGTAGGCAGAGAGGCAGGCAGAGAGAGAGAGGAGGAAGCAGGCTCCCTGCTGAGCAGAGAGCCCGATGTGGGGCCTGATCCCAGGACCCTGGGATCATGACCTGAGCTGAAGGCAGAGGCTTTAACCCAATGAGCCACCCAGGTGCCCTACTAAGTTTTATATATACTTCTTGCAAAGTCTCTTTTAATCCACTTTGCACTCTCAGCCCCAGTGTCACCAAGTGATCTCCCTTCTTCTTGCCCTCCTTCAAATGGGTTAAAGGTAAGTGTGTGACCAGATGCTTCCTAAGAAAGGATAGACACACTGATACCTGGAGCCCCCAAATCTCTAACTCAATGTTTGTTTTCCTTGGGGGCCCCCAGCCCAAGAAAAAGATGTGTCTTTATGAATCTTTCTTTCATCCATAGGCATTGGAAAGGCCACTTGGGAGCCCTCATAGAGCTGCCCTGGAAGGTATGAGTGGGAAGCTAGGAGAATGCCATGAATGACCTTCACCTTCTCTGCTTGTGTAAAAGCCTCCACCTGCTCCTCTTTGAGCCACACCATACCTCAGAGCTCAGATATCTCAGGAAATGTGCCCTTGTCGCAAGCTTTTCCTCTGATATGACCATAGGAAGGATGTCTTATCAGAAACCAGGTAAGCCACTCTGTGACAAGACTCACAAGCCTAAGAAGAGGTGGTAATATAGGATTAAGGAAAAAGGGAAGAGGATGTGCAACAGAGAGAAGTCTAGTCAGAGAAGGCATGAGCCTTGGAATGATAATCTTGAAGGCCAAGGTAAAGTGACACTTAGCCCAGCCTCTCCCCAACATCCAGTGGCTGAGTTTCTACAAATAGCTGGCTGAGGCATATATATATGTATAGATATATCTATACATATATATGTACACACACACACACACACACACACACCTATATTAACCTAGAGAAGGTATCTTCTTAAAGAAGGTACCTGGGTAGAGTTCTCTTTCTGACTGCTTATTTTACCCATATATTGCCCACATAATGTGGTTAAATTTCATAAGGAAAAAAAAGCTTGATTACTATTTAATTCATCTGAATTAGTACTGCTAACGTATCCTGCCAGTGAAACTGCTGGCTTGCCAAACACCTTCCAAGGGCTCCACAAATAAACAGCTTCCCAAGTGCCCTTCAAATGCCTTCTGTACAACATCTTCCTGCCATGGCTCCAGCTCTGGGTATGGCTTCTGTTTGAGTGGATCTAGGCCCTGTAGTCCTATCATAGCCACCAGAGCTCCTACTTCCATGGCAGTGCAGTAGTCATTGGCTGAGTACTCTGGCTGCTGCCACAAGTCCTAATCTGGGGCCCAAGGACTCAGAGGAACAGCATTAGGTGAACCAAAAGTCCAAGAGGTAAGTAACTTTGCTGGCCTGAATCTCATCCCCAACCCATTCTCTTCAACCTGTTGAGGCTGAGCAGATTGCATGGCATCCAAGGAAGGTATCTGATTCTCCCAAAAGCTCCCTACTTCCCAGACCCCATTCAGAGGCTGCATATAAATATGCAAAATTACAAAACTTTTTCTCAGTATCACCTGCCTATCTACTCTATTTAGGGGTACTTCCCACACCTTCACCCCTCCAGAAATGGCACTGCCTTTACTGATTATGGAAGCCAGTTAAAGACCAGAAAACTTGAAAATCTGACCCTCCTTCATTCATTGGTGTCCTATGGGAATTGAGAGGGTAGGGAGAAGGGGAGCATTTGGTGTAATGCAAATATTTCATAGGTAGATATATGTACATCATTTACCAGACTTTTTTATAAACACATGTGCATGGACATGTCCTCATGTGCATGCACACACACACATACACACACACATACACTGATTTTACAGCACTAATTCTTGGGAGGCATGGCCCTGGTCAAGCAATGAAGCATTGATCCTTCAATGTGGAAGAAGACCCCAGAAATGCATTTGATATAGAAATGAAAGGTCGGAATTCAGTGCTGCATAAACAAGAAAACTTTTTACTTTTTCTGAAATGCTGCTTTCTCCTGTGTTAAAATGAATCATCCTTACCAATCACTGGAAGTTCTTTCAGACTCATTCCATGACTTAACATTCAACTATAAATATATATATATATATATATATATATAACAAATAGCCAAGCCCAGCACAATTTAATATATTTTTTTCATCTTTCTTTTTTTAATTTGACTTCAATTAGCCAGCATATAATACATCATTAGTTTCAGATGTAGAATTCAATAATTCATCAGTTGTGCATAACACAACTATTGTGTATAACACCCAGTGCTCATCACATCACATACTCCATTCCCGCATTTATTCACCTCCTCTCCAGCAACCCTCAGTTTTTTTCCTGTAGTTAAGAGTCACTTTTGGTTTTTCTCCCTCCCTTACCCTATGATCCTCTGTGCTGTTTCTTATATTCCACATATTAGTGAAATCATATGACAATTGTCTTTCTCTAATTGACTTATTGCACTCAGTCTAGGTTCCATCCAGTTCATCCATGTCGATGTAAACAGTAACTATTCATCCTTTCTGATGGCTGAGTAGTATTCCATTGTATATATGAACCACATATTCTTTATTCATTCATCCATCGATGGACATCTAGACTCTTCCACACTTTGGTTATTGTGGACATTGCTGCTATGAATATTAGGGTGCAGGTGCCCCATCAGATCACTACATTTGTATCTTTGGGGTAAATATATAGTAGTGCAATTACTGAGTCATAAGGTAGCTCTATTCTTAACTTCTTGAGGAATTTTGATACTGTTTTCCAGAGTGGCTATACCAACCGGCATTCCCACCAACAGTGTAAGAGGCTTCCATTTCTTTGCACCCTCACCAAAATTTGTTGTTTCCTGTCCTGTTAATTTTAGCCCTTCTGACTGGTTTGAGGTAGTATTTCATTGTATTTCCCTGATGCCAAATGATTTGGAGCATTTTTTCATATGTCTGTTAGCCATTTGTACATCTTCTTTGGAGAAATGTCTGTTCATGTCTTCTGCCCATTTCTTGGTTGGATTATTTGTTTTTTGGGTGTTGAGTTTGAGAAGTTCTTTATAGATTTGGATACTATCTCATTATCTGATATGTTATTTGCAAATATCTTCGTTCTTTCTGTGACCCTGGGGATCCTGAGACCACACTGTCTCACGTAGGATTCTGCCCCACTTGATCACCTGAGGCCCCATCATGTAGGGATGTGCCTCCTAGGAGTAGACTTCTAAAAGTTCTAATTTTGCACTCTGATGCTATGCCATCCAGTAGCTGGCTTCTGGATTCTCCCTCCCCCCATGGTTTATCTTCCCATATATCCTCTCAGATTCATGTCTCCACACCTTTAGAATAGTGGTGACTTTTCTATTTGTAGAATTTCAGCAATTCTTTTCTTAGATCTCAGGTTGAATTACAGGTGTTTAGATGTGTGTTAGATAACTAGTTGAATTCAAGGGACCAGATGAAACGCAAGTCACCTATTCTTCCATAGTCTTCTCTCTCCCTCCAGGAGATATCCAATTTAATACAATTTAAACTTTAATCTCAGATCTTCCCCTCCATTTCTGTATAGTTTTTTTTTCCCTCTTCCCATATAACTTATGCAAAGCAGACAAGAAATTGAGTGTAGGGAGAGTGAAACATCCCCTGTTAACTTGCCCTACTACCAAACACCACCTGCTATTGTTGGCTCTCTTGTAGGAGACATGTAACCTGCTGGGATCTTCCAACAAGCATGGTGACATATTTTTTTGTGTTGACTTATTGCTCTTTGTCCTTAGATAGGCCTCCTTAGCAGAGCACTGGCACAACAGCTGAAATCTGGCTGCCACTCCTTTGTCTAATTCCTCACCAAACAGTAATTATGCAGTCTGGCCTCAGGCTGCTGGTTTTCTCTAAACAGTCTATTCCTTTCCTCCCAACACAACAGGAACAGAAAACAGATACAACATGATAGTCTAAAGAAGGATTGAAATACTCATCTCTTTCTTTCTTTCTTTCTTTCTTTCTTTCTTTCTTTCTTTCTTTTTTTACTTTATTTATTTGACAGAGATCACAAGGAGGCAGAGAGGCAGGCAGAGAGAGAGAGAGAGGGAAGTGGGCTCCCACTGAGCAGAGATCCCAAGATTCTGAGAGCATGACCTGAGCTGAAGGCAGAGGCCCAACCCACTGAGCAACCCAGGTGCCCCTCTTATCTCTCTTTCTTGCAGACACTTCTTACCACAGTGAGTGGCCCTTTTGGAGCTTCTTCACTTGGCTATATGCAGAGAGCAACCTCCTCCCTTTACCCCATGGGGAGCAAGAAGAAAATGCTACAGACCTTTCCCCCAAGATGATTACCTGCTATATGACAATTTTTCCCTTTTCTTAGTCTCCCCTTTTTGTAGGTTAGAATGTAGGTGGTGGACAGGGCAGTGAAGGTGAAAGGTTCTAGGGCCAGTCCTGCCACTGAATAGTAAGTCCCATGGGGCTCTATCTGTACATGTTGTCTGTGGAAGGAGAGGCATTTTTGTTCCTATTATTTTCAGCTTTTGGGATCTAGCCACAATCATTATAAAAACAATACATGTGCCTTCAAAACCCCTCCAAAGCTTTATTCAGAGTCAATCAGCAACATTTTCAGTAGAAATGGGCCTGTGTTTATTTCCTAAAGGGGGGATTAGGACCTAGAGTGGAACACAGAGAGAAGTATGTTCAAACTGGAAGCCAAGACAGATTTCTAGGCTCCCTCATTTCACCTTCCTTATAAATGATTTAACTAGATTTCACAGGATATAGATGGTCTTGGTGATGGGGAAGACTTGAACTAGGAAGGGATTTATTGATTAACAACAACAACAAAAATGTTTCACATGTGCTTGTATGTACAGTCCTTAGTTGGTTGATTAGTTTGCCACTGACCCATTTTGGTCAATATGCACTTCCTGGAATTAAATCTATAATGTGTGATCTTTACCTATAATTCAATATTCCTTTTCATAAAGACAACATGGTTGCTGAAAGGAGTATAAAATATTGACAGTACTGCAAAACATTTTCCTCTTACACCATGTGGCATAACCAGATGATGAATTTTTCAAAGGTTCAATCAGGTAAACTACGTTGAGCCCACAGGACTGCAGAGTCTCTGGACTGCCATGGATGACCACTCCACTGCCATATTTCACACCCGAGTTGCCCTCACACTGGACTTGAAGAGACATTCTTGTCAATCCAGAACACCTGCCTCTCTGCATCTGATCATCAAGAGAGTGGGCTCAGAAATGGGGATTGGGACTCCTCTTCTCCAGAAAGAAGAGATGGAAGGTAACTGGCATAAAAAAAAAAAAACCCTGTAGGAAGCCAAGGGCAGGACTTATGAAAGTGACCCAGAAATCCATTGCATTCCATAAGAACAACTGCGCCTAGTGTCTCTGGGATATTTAGCCCTTTACCAATTCATGTGATTTGTATCACACCCTGATTCTTACCTGGCAAACACTGAAGATCATCTGAGTTTGGACTGAAAATAGTCTACACTTGTTCCTAAAAACTATGAATGATGAAAAAAGACAGTAGTGACTCCTGGAACTATCTGAGTTCTAGATTAGGTTTGCCTCTCACCCCCACAAAAGAGCTGAATTTCCCCTTCGGGAATGAACATTCATCACTGTTATGTTTGATTCTTGTCCTGTTGGCTAGTTACCAGACTCTGAGGACAGAGGCTGTGTCTCTCTCTTTCACTGCTAAATTCCTGATGCTGAGTGTGGTGTCTGGCCTATAGCTGATGCCCAAAAAATGGTTTTTCAATAAAGAAGCATGAGGATAAATTAATGAGAAAGAATTCCAGAATAGAAAGCAAGTGATAACTCGGGCCAAATTTCAGACTTGGTAATGTAAGACAGGGACACAGATAAGAATTGAGGTGACAAAGGGTCAGCATTCCCTAATGGCACCTTTCGCTCAGGCTGAGCCCCTCCATTTGCTATTTTCTCATGCTTAGCTCCACTGGCAAAGTCAGAATGGCAGTGCAAATAGAGCTATGTTTCCTTCCACTCCGTCTTTTCCTGAGCCACAATGTGTAATCCAGCATACCACAAGTGCCTACTTTAATCCTTTGTAATGGTCTATTTTTGTTACAGTATCTCCATGACAGGGTGGAATGAGTGAGTAAGAGCACTTGATAACATAAGAGCAATGTTATTTCCAGCCTGACTCTGAGGGTACATCAGAGCATGGCACCTTGGGGACCCCATTCTGCAGGCAATAGTATGTACCTAAAAACATGCATGCCTGACCAAGCCTTTCACCAGCTCCCCATCTGAATTCCCATTTCCTGTTAACAATTCCTCAAAATTCCTGAATGAACTCATGGTATGACAATTGTTCAAAGTGGAGTGAGAGGCAAATGGGAAGAAGAAGGAACTAACATCCCCTTACATTGCATTTTGTGCCAAAGAAGTATCTGATTCTACAGTTTTCCATTTACTCTGACCAAAATGATGTTAGGTTTAAAATTACACTATAGGGGCGCCTGGGTGGCTCAGCCAATAAGCATCTGTCTTTGGCTCAGGTCATGATCCCAGGGTCCTGGGATTGAGCCCTGCATCGGGCTTCCAGTCCAGTGGGGAGCCTGCTTCGCTCTCTCCCACCTCCCCCCGCTTGTGTTCCCTCTCTTGCTGTGTCTCTCTTTGTCAATAAATAAATAAAATCTTCTTAAAAATTAAAAAATAAAAAGTAAAATTACAGTATAATTTAACTTCATGATTATTAGAAACTTAATATTGTCTTAATTATAATGATTTTCTTTGGAAACATTTAGTATAATTTTTTTTAATTCATGAAGTGGTTTTCCTTTAGAAGCTATAACATTTTATTATATTACTACAAAGGAATTCATGATGCATTTACAGCAAATATTAATTTAATTTAAACCAAATGGAAAATAAAATTCAGTTCACATGAATTAACCATATACAAACCTCAAGGATTACCAAAGTTATTTTTTATTGTGTTATGTCAGTCCCCATACAAAACATCATTTTTTTAAGATTTTATTTTTATTTATTTATTTGACAGAGAGAGAGACAGAGATCATAAGCAGGCAAAGAGGCAGGCAGAGGCAGAGAGAGAAGCAGGCTCCCCACTGAGCAAGGATCCCAATGTGGGGCTCGATCCCAGGACCCTGAGATCATGACCTGAGCTGAAGGCAGCAGCTTTAACCCACTGAGCCACTCAGGCACCCCAAACATCATTATTTTTTGATGCAGTGCTCCAAGATTCATTGTTTATGTATAACAGCCAGTGCTCCATGCAATACATGCCGTCTTTAATACCCACCACCAGGCTCACCCATCCCACCACCCTCCTCTCCTCTAAAACCCTCAGTTTGTTTCTCAGAATCCATAGTCTCTCATGGTTTGTCTCCCCCTCTAATTCCCACCTACCTTCACTTTTCCTTTCCTTCTACATGTTATTCCTTATGTTCCACAAGTAAGTGAAATCATATGATAATTGACTTTCTCTGCTTGACTTATGTCAGTCAGCATAATCTCCCCAAGTCACGTTGATGCAAAAGTTGGGTATTCATCCTTTCTGATGCCTGAGTAATATTCCGTTGTATATATGGACTACATCATCTTTGTCCATTTGCCTATTGAAAGGCATCTCAGCTCTTTCCACAGTTTGGCAATTGTGGACATTGCTGCTATGAACAGTGGGGTACAGATGGCCCTTCTTTTCACTACATCTGTATCTTTGGGATAAACAGCCAGTACTGCAATTGCAGGGTCATAGGATAGTTCTATTTTTAATTTTTTGAGGAAGCTTCACACTGTTTTCCAAATGGCTGCACCAACCTGCATTCTCACCAACAGTGTAAGAGGGTTCCCCTTTCTCCACATCTTCTCCAACATTTGTTGTTTCTTGCCTTGTTAATTTTTGCCATTCTAACTGGTGCAAAGTGATATCTCAATGTGGTTTTGATTTAGATTTCCCTGATGGCTAATGATGATGAACATTTTTCATATGTCTGTTAGCCATTTGTATGTCTTCATTGGACAAGATTCTGCTCATGTCTTCTGCCCATTTCTTGACTTGATTATTTGTTTTTTGGGTGTTGAGTTTGAGAAGTTCTTTATAGATGTTGGATATTAGCCCTTTGTCTGTAGTGTCATTTGTGAATATCTTCTCTCATCCCATGGGTTGCCTTTTAGTTTTGTTGACTGTTTCTTTTTCTGTGTAGAATCTTTTTATCTTGATGAAGTCCCAAAAGTTCATTTTCATTTTTGTTTCCCTTGCTTTTGGAGATGTGTCTTAAAAGAAGTTGCTGTGGTCGATGTTGAAGAGGTTACTACCTATGTCCTCCTCTAGATTTTGATGGATTCCTGTCTCACATTGAGGCCTTTCTACCAAAGATATTCATTAAGTGAAATGCATACAACTCCATCAACCTCATCATTATCAACAAGTCATCAATTACCAATATAATATATAGAATTAGATTCAACTTTACACATCCCACAGACAACCACAAACATATGTTCTATGTTCTCCATTAATTATGATTTCTATTAGCCCCACAGATAAAGATCACATTTTCACATCATCCTACTCCTCTATCAACACCTATCCTGACACTCTCCTCTCCCACTCACCCACTCTCACACTGTATTCCAGATGTCACACATTATCTTAAGAGCTCTGAGTTTCAGCCATGGTCCCAGCTCTATTCTTCTGCTTCCAAGATCCAGTAAGCTTAGATTAACCAATACTCTTAAAACTTCACTCTGTGAGGGATTCTACAGAGCAATGGAGGATTGACCCTCAAGGTGGCCCTTGGCCTAATGCCTTTGTGCACACCTGTGCTGCATCAGTTAGTACATGGACTCTATGTAGTTGTTTAGTTGTCCATTTGTCTTTCTGAGAGACTGAGCTAGCAAAGAGCAGTTCTCTTTGTCTCTATATTACCGATGACCACAAGGATATATTCTGGGTGCAAATGTACAAATAAAAGTGAAATGGCAGCTAGTGGGACTGTGCCATGAGTAATTGGACTGTCATTGATATTACCTGCTTCTTTTTTGTCATTCCTCAAAATATGTCCCTGGGAAAATGTGGAAAGGCTGGTCTTGGGAATATGTAGTACTATCACCTTAGGTTGAGAAGAAGGATACATATTTATGCTGCGTGTCATTAATGCTCAGTATACAGGGGATCAGGTCCTGGGCTCCTCTGTCCACAGTTGCCTGAGGAAGAACCTTCTGCTTCCACAGAATCAGGTAAGTGTCCATTTTGGGGACAGTCTGAGCTAATGGGGTTGAGTAGATGTGTCTGTGCTTTAGCAAGGAGAGGGAAGGAGGAAGACAGGATGGAGGTGGCAGAAAGAGATCCAGGGTGGGCAGCAGGGTATGAGAAAATGGGATTGTGAGGGAGAAGAGCCCACAAGCCATGCCAGGTCTCTGTGACTCAGTTGACCTCAGGATCCCTCTTCCTTGTCTTTATAGACATGCCCTCCCTGACTGCTCACCCAGCTGTGATTTCCATCCTCCTCACACCAGTGTGGAGACAAGGGGAATTGTTGCTGTGTCCACTAAATATCCATGGGGGGCTGCTGTTCACAGGCATCTGTGGGGCCTGGGCCTGCTATGGGGGAGTGGTCCAGAAGACTCACCAAGAAGTCTATTGGCTGCCTTTCCATGTGGAGAGAGTATATTGGGCTCATGTAACTCCATACAGTTTCCATTTCCCTTCTGCTCTTGGTTTGGGGAGCAATTGAGCTGAGGGGAAAGGATGTACAAGTAAATGAGAAAACAGTGGCCTGAAGTCTCTGCATGGACATGCACTTTGTTTTAGTTTTGTTTTCCTAGGCTCCTTGCCTTCTCACCACAATGTCTTGCCAACAGAGCCAGCAATAGTGCCAGCTCCTCCCAGATGCCTCTTGTCATCCAAGTGCCCCTGAGCCCATCACAATGCTCACCTCCAGCCCCTGGCCAGCTGCATTCCAGGCTCTGAGGGCGGCTGCTTCCTGAACCACTACAGGGGCTATGGGTCCCAGGATGACCCACTCCTGTGACAGTGGTAGTGGCTGCAGCCTGGGAGCTCCAAATGTTGTCCCTGGTCCGGGAGCAGCTGCTGACCCAGGTCATGAGATTAAATAAAAACATTTGAAAACAGAAAGCTCCAAAATTATTTTAAGCAGCTCTGGGTGGTACATCTTGTTCCTGTCCTTTCTCTCTCTCCCACTCAGCTACTCCTTGAAGATTTCCAGTGTTCTCCCACAGGGTATATCCTGCTGGTCTCCAGGAGCTCAAGGCTTTCTTTCTCTTTCTTTATGTCCCTGTGAAAAAATAAAGCTTTTCTTCCACATTCCAACTTTTGTCTAGTGTCTGTGTCTTTACCCCAGTAGGCCATGCAACACTAGGTGCAGAAGTCTGTCTCAGGAACAGAAACACAGCGGCTCATAACAACCCCCAACCCCAACTCAACCCTTTGGGGGTTTGTGCATTAAGGTTAAGAGGTGGGTTAGGCAGAGGTATTGGTGAGGACGGATGAGTGTGTGTGAAATGAGGGGAGATCTGATGTGATGTTGACAGGCCCAGGGTCTGTTCACGGAGTTTCTGTAAGAACATAATTCTGGGTTCCCTGACTGAATGACCAGGTAACAGGGACAGGGAATCAGAAGTGAGCAAAGAACAAGGCCAAAGTGGATGGAAGAGGAGAGCAGTAAGCCAGCAATCAAATGAAGACTGAGAAAGGAAAGGTTATAGCATATAAAAAGTGAAGGATTTGAAATAAGGGCACAGAAAGAAAGCTCACCAACAAGAGATTCTAAATGTGTGGGTATGGCAGATGCAGGATAGAGAGTTTGGGTCTATGAGAAGGAGTTCCATGAAGAAGAGGAGGAAGTGGGGGCAGCAAAGATGTCCCATGACTGCAGAGTCCTGCTCACATCAGTGTCAAAACACATGAAGACTTTCCCTGATGATTCCTGATTTTTTTTACCTGACTCAGTTTCCAGACACTCCCTTTGAATAGAGGAAAACCTACTTCCTCCCCCTCCTCTGGTCCTTTGGTCCCTATCACATGCAGTGCAGGGCTGTTCTCTGGCAGCAAAGGAGGAGGGAAAATCTTTGGATTGTCTGGGAAGGAGAAGGTAGGTAGTGGAGTGGTACAAATGCAACCCACAATCAGATGATTCTCAAGTGGAGAATCTTAATAATTCCAGAAGGCTAGAGAGAGTGGCATAAATTGAGAGTAACACAGACCTCTGGAAAGCAAAAGGAATGAGCTTCATGAGCTGGTTCAGACCTTTCAGAGTGCCATCTTGACAACTCAGCCCTAGATGTGGCACAGAGGTAAAGAGGAAAAGAAGTGCCAGACTGGGATAGGCATTTGCTCCTCTGGTTCCTCCAACACTGATGCTCAGTAGTCCTTATGACCCAGGACAACAGGTGCCCCCAGAGCTGTGACAGCACCTGTGGCCTCCAAAATGTTCTGTTGGTGCTGTCAGTGGCATCTGTGGGTCCTATAGTGGCCTAGGTAGCAGCTTTCTCCAGAACTGGAACCACAACAGAAAGAGACATAAAGGCAAACTTCTAAAGGATACTTGAAGGTTAAGCAGTTGGGAGGGGCTGACACTGCTGATGGTTTATCCTGGCAGGACATCTCAGCCCAGTGATACCAGAGGAAGTAAAGAGTAAAGTAAACCATTGCATCACATTGATATATAAACATAAATGTACATATAACTATAAATCCAGTCCTCTTGCACTTTTACCACTATTGAAGATCCTGACCCTTAAACCTCAGCCCACAATTTAGATCATCTAAAGGCAGCAGGATCTCAGACAGATTATCTCAGGCAGAGATGACTTGAATTAGGTTGATTATTGACCAAACCCCAAATTTTCTTTCTTCGTCCTTTTATTTAGTCTTACTGAGACTTAGAGACTAGTGACAGTGATAACTAATTACCTGAGTGGAAGATCTTCAAACTCTCCAGCCCTGCTCTTCAACATTAGATGGTCAGATTTTTTTTTTTGATAGAAGAGAGAAAAGAAGTCCCTACATGTCCCAAATATCTGGCCCTTATCCTCAGGACTTTTGGAGGCTAGTTATTCATTCATTCTTCCTTCCTTTATTTATTCAAACACGTAGTGAGTACACATTTCAGAAATGTGTAAGACACGGTTCCCATCCTTAAGAATCTTACCATGTATCAGGCATTATATAGACAAGTAATGAAGTTATTATGAGTTAGAATTATACCTGCTATAATGTAAGTGTGTGGGAAGTTCAGGAGACTTATGTCAGAGCCTATGGCTATCAATTCCCCATTGCCCTGATGGGAATGAGGTGTCCTGATATTGTCCTTGGTTTCACTTGTGGTGGTGAGTGAGGTCTTTGGCCTTCAAAATAGGTTTTGAGTATAGGGATGTCTATATGAGATGTCTTGCAATGGTCCAGCTAAGGTGATTAAAAAGAACACAGCAGACTCAAGAGCCAGGATTGGCTGGGCCAGACATTTCATGGAAGAAGGAGGAAATAAAGCTGCCATCTGAAGGAAGTTGAATCTGAAAGGGAAACAAACTAAGATAAAGGGAGGCAGAACAGTGTGCTAGCTAAGAACATGGACATTGGAGTCAGACATCCCATCCTCCCTCCTTTCTTTTAAATAGTAAGATAAAGCTGGAAATGTCTAAAAAAATCAAGGCTCAAAATTTAGTAGGCAAATTGATCCAGAGATATTAAAATTAAAAGCAGATCCAGAGATTAGCAGTCTACACCTGCTGAAAAGACAAGACTTGGAAATCTAAGGATGTTGTTTGACCATGCTATCAATTAAAGTGACACAGACACAGGTCAGAGGTAGGGATGCTCATGGCATGTTGGCCAGAATGCTTTGGGGGAAAGGGGAAATAAGATTTGAATGACATTTGATGTAAATAATAATGACGTGACTGATAATAGAGGTGACTGATTTAATTTTGCCAGTGTTTCCGGTAGATATTAGTAGTTGTGTATATTTTCCCACTGTATTTTATTTTAATTTCCTAGAATAAAATAATTTAATATAATACAGGAAAAACCCTTTGGTGTCTTTGATAAGACGTTATTCTTTTTTTTATTTATTTTAAGTATAACAGAATTCATTGTTTATCCACCACACCCAGTGCTCCATGCAATACGTGCCCTCCAAATACCCACCACCCGGCTCCCCCAACCTCCCACCCCCCCACCCCTTCAAAACCCTCAGATTGTTATTCAGATTCCATAGTCTCTCATGGTTCATCTCCCCCCTCCAATTTCCCTCAACTCCCTTCTCCTCTCCATCTCCCCATGTCCACCGTGTTATTTGTTATGCTCCGCAAATAAGTGAAACCATATGATAATTGACTCTCTCTGCTTGACTTATTTCACTCAGCATAATCTCTTCCAGTCCCGTCCATGTTGCTACAAAGGTTGCCTATTCACCCTTTCTGATGGAGGCATAATACTCCATAGTGCATATGGACCACATCGTCCTTATCCATTCATCCGTTGAAGGGCATCTTGGTTCTTTCCACAGTTTGGCGACTGTGGCCATTGCTGCTATAAACATTGGGGTACAGATGGCCCTTCTTTTCACTACATCTGTATCTTTGGGGTAAATACCCAGTAATGCAATTGCAGGGTCCTAGGGAAGCTCTATTTTTAATTTCTTAAGGAATCTCCACACTGTTCTCCAAAGTGGCTGCACCAAGTTGCATTCCCGCCAACAGTGTAAGAGGTTTCCCCTTTCTCCACATCCTCTCCAACACACGTTGTTTCCTGTCTTGCTAATTTTGGCCATTCTAACTGGTGTAAGGTGGTATCTCAATGTTGTTTTAATTTGAATCTCCCTGATGGCTAGTGATGATGAACATTTTTTCATGTGTCTGATAGCCATTTGTGTCTCCACTGGAGAAGTGTCTGTTCATGGATAAGACATTATTCTTGCAGTAATAATTCTGGACATTATAGTTACATTGAGGCTGCAGGAGCAGTCATCTTCTTCAAAACTTGAGTATGTTATAACCATGGCCAAAATCTGAATTCTTTAAAAACACTGTGGGAACACAGATGTACACTGGGGCTTCAGTAGTAAGTCATGTGAACTGGAGACAGGATGAGGATAGTTTCAATATTTTTAAACTTTACCCAAAATTCTTTGACACATCTCTAATTGAGAGATGGAGACTATATTCTCCCCTTTTGAATCTAGAAAGACTTGTGATTGCTTTAACCCATTGAATAGGATAGAAATGATGCCATGTGACGTCTGCATGACCTTTTGTTCATGCAAATCCCACCTGATAATCTTGGGAGACTTTCCCTAAGGGACACTAGGTGTCATGTAAGAAGTCTCAGGACTATTCTACCATTTCACAAAGGCCAGGTGTAGGTGCCAGCTGTAGAGACCCTAGCTGACAGGCAACATCAATGGCTAGCCATCTGACTGAGCCTTCTTGGGTGTCCAGCCCAGTTCAACCTTCAGGTGTTCACAGTTCCAGTGGACATCTGACTAAAAATACATGAAAGACTCAAAGAATTGCCCAGCTGACCCCTACCTGAATTCCTGACTGAGCAGACTTGATGTCTAGTGGGCACTCACTTTCTAGATGGCTGTTTTTTGCAGCAACTTCACATAGATGAAGATATGAAGACTTTTCCTGGAGTCTCTTTTATAAGGGCACTAATCTCTCATAACTTAACCACCTCCCAATGCTCCACCATCACCTTGGGGGTTAGGACACCAACGTATGAATTTGGGGGAGACATAAATATTCAGACCATAACACAACTGGATGCAGACCAAAAAACGTAAGTCCCTGCCTGTAAAGTGCTCACTCAGATATCTGCTCCAAGTGAGTAGGAACTTTCTTTAGTTCCCATTGTGTCCCCACTGCCTCAAATGGCAAGTGGCACACAAGACATGCTCAACAAGTATTTGTGTTATGAATGACTGAAAAATAAATTGATGTATCTTAGGATGGCTTGATGCAGCCCTAACCAAGACTAGAAGATGTATTTTTCCTCCAGCCATGGTACCTCACCTGCTAGAAACAATGTTTAGTGTCAGGACCATGCCTGATTATTTCTGACTTCCTGTGACTTCCCTG
>PISX010029848.1:0-19504 GCA_004024625.1 Mellivora capensis | reverse complement strand
GACATGGGGAGATGGAGAGGAGAAGGGAGTTGAGGGAAATTGGGGGGGAGATGAACCATGAGAGACTATGGACTCTGAAAAACAACCTGAGGGTTTTGAAGGGGCAGGGGGTGGGAGGTTGGGGGAGCCAGGTGGTGGGTATTATGGAGGGCATGCATTGCATGGAGCACTGGGTGTGGTGCAAAAACTATGAATTCTGTTACGCTGAAAAGAAATTTAAAAAAAAAGATGCCATCTATATGAGTAAGTCCTAGAGATCTGTTGTATAGCTTAGGTGTATGTTTAAAAATACTGTGGGCTGGGAGGTTGGGGAGCCTGGTGGTGGGTTTTAGGGAGGGCACGTATTGCATGGAGCACTGGGTGTGGTGCAAAAACAATGAATACTGTTACGCTGAGAAGAAATAAAAATAAATTTAAAAAAATACTGTTATATATGCTTCAAAATTTGCAAAGAGGGTAAGACTTATGTTAAATGTTCTTATCACAAAAAAATAAAGAGAGTTAGAGGGGGAAAAAAAAAAACTGCTCCTGGCTGTGATACTCTTCTAAATGGGGTGAGCTGGGGTGGCATGAGTCAGCACTCTCCTATAGCCTGGTTCAGGCTGTGCAGGGCTGGGGCATGCTAAGTCTATGATACCAGATACAAGTGCTCACCAAGAACTCTGGACTTGCATCTGGTATCAGACACTTAGCATGCCCCAGCCCTGCACAGCCTGAACCAGGCTATGTCACTGGCTCTCAGCGCCTGGGAGGTGTGGCCTGGGATTCATTCCTGTGATGCTGTTCCCATTCCTCTTCTCAAGCTTCTGTTCTCATTCCCTACTTTTCCCCACAGCTACCACTGAGCTGGGAGCCTTGTTCTAAATCCCAACCTCCTCAGCTAGACACCAACACACTACACTCCTTGGACCTTTCCAGGACCCTGTCCACCTCTTTCCTCTCCTTATCCCCCTGCTCCTCTGAACACACCACTTGAATCATACCACCGCCACAAGATGTGATGTTGGGTGCCCCAAAAGCAGACCCTGAAGACCCATGTGAAAAGGATTTGTTACAAAGGGTTTCTAGGAAAATCTAGCAGGGGAGTGGAGGAAGTGAGAAAAATGAAGGGAAAAGCCAGGCAAGGTATGATCTCAAGCAAAATCCTATGTAGGGTAACTTGAACTTAATTCTGTAAGGGATCTCTGAAGACAATCCATGTCACAGGTCAGAGCTGCCCCAATCAGAGGCAAGGGAGTTCATGTTTATACCCTTCTGGGTGTCTGTGTGCACAGGCAAAATGAGCTCCTGTGTCCTATGACAACGCTTTAACAAAGAGATAAAGGAGCTGGAGGGGACCAAAAGCACTCTGGGAACTGGGTGCACCAAAATGGCTCGGAGACCTGGGTATTTGGGGCAGAGCTGTGAAGGCATGTGTCCCCCACCCACCCCACACACTCTAGGTGTGGTCCCTCATTAGCTGCAGCTTCTCTACTGCATCTACATTCTTAGTGATTGACTTTCTTAGGCATGAAGATGGGAAGACTCTGTTTTACTGTCTACTCAATATCCATTCCTTCCTTCTTTCTTGCCCATTGAACCCTGATTTTTTTCAGAACAGCAATGTGCCCCATCCTTGGAGATGAGCCATAATTAGTCTCTAATCCAAATGTGACATTTCTAGTCCTGGCTTTCCTGGCAATTAATGCTGGCCTTTGAACTTATTTGGGTTGTGAAATAATAGAGAACAAATATATACTGGTCTCTGTCCCTGGTTCCTGGCACAGAGCTCCTAAATCCCTTGGAATTTCCTGGGTGGTAGGAATCTCTTTTGTTCTAATAAGGTGACTCTTGGTGGGCTCCTGCATGGGGGCTGGTCACCAGAAAGACCACATCATGATTAGAGGTTTGAGACTTTCAGACCCACCCCCATCTTCAGGGAAAGAGAGAGGGGCTGGAGATTACAGTGATGATTGATCATGTTTAAATGATGAAGCCTCTATAAAACTCCCAAAAGTATGGGGTTTGGAGATATTCCAGGTTGGGAACAATTCATGTGCTAGGAGAGTGGTGTCCTCTATAGAGACCAGAAGGTCCTGCACTCAGGAACCTTCTGGACCTTGCTGTATGTATTTCTTCATCTGGCTATTCACCTGTATCTTTATCATATCCTTTATTTTATAATAATCTGGTAAATGTGAGTAAGTGTGTCCCTAAGTTCTGTAAGCCATTCTAGCAAATTGTCAAATTAAAGGAGGGAGTCATGGGGACCCTGACTTACAACCGGTTGGTCAAAAGTACAGATGACAACCTGGGACTTGCAACTGGTGTCTGAAGTGGTGAGGAGGAGTCTTGTGGGACTGAGCCCTTAACCCGTGGGATCTGACACTAACTCCATGTAGACAGTGTCAGAAGTGAGTTAAATTGTAGACACTTAGCTAGTGTTGGGGAATTGTTTGATGTGTAGAGAGAGCCCTTGGGCATTTGATAAGCAGAAGTGAAGTGTGGTAGTAGTGTGACAGTATAGGGGAAACATAGGAGTGAGTTTTTCTTGTACATAGACCAATTGGACCTGCATCGAAGTCTTTCTACTTCGATGGTTCTGGGAAGATTTCTACCTCTTGATAAAAGGTGAGGGGCACCTGGGTGGCTCAGTGGGTTGGGCCTCTGCCTTCGGCTCAGGTCATGATCTCAGGGTCTTGGGATCGAGCACCGCATCGGGCTCTCTGCTCAGCGGGAGCCTGCTTCCCCCTCTCCCTCTGCCTGCCTGCCTGCCTACTTGTGATCTCTCTCTGTATGTCAAATAAATAAATAAATAATTTTTTTTTAAAGTTGAAAGGCAAGGTTAGTGTAGTCTCCCCCTTTTCTTCCCTTCCTCCTTCTTCCTGCCTTGAGCATGGGTGCCATGTCCAGAGCTATAAACACCTTACAACCATGAAGCAAAATGCATAAAAAAAGACCAAGAGCATTTCAAAGGCCAAGAGCCCTTCTGGCAGAATCCAGCTGCTGAACCATTTCCAGTAGTTGCCCACCTGTATGCTCCTTGTGATGTGAGAAAAACAAACTAACTCCTAATTGTTTAAACCACTTTTAACCAATTTTTCTGTTGCTTGCAGCTGAATGCATTCCTAGGCAACACAGGAGCCTGTGAGAGTCCAGCTTGACTTCTCCATGCCCATATGAGTAGTACATAAAGGATGGATGGCAACCTTCCTGGGATGCCAGCCCCAGAGCACAGCCACCTGCTCAATCCTGGTGCTGTCTGGTCTTATCTGTTCTGGGTGAACTATAAAAACACAAATCTCTTGTGATCAGTCATGAATGAGGCATGGACAAAGTGGACCAAGAGAGTTTGGAAGCAGAGGTTAGCAAGATTCTCTGAGGAATGGACAGGAAGAAATCCTTTTATGTGGTGTTTATTTTAAGGCCTTTAGGCAAGGAGAGAACCAGCATAGCCACTTCCAGAGCTATGAAAATAATACTGATTTAAAGATACAACTATAAATCCAACTGCTGTTTATTGAGTATCTACTATATACTTGATGTTTTATACTCATTATCTCATTTGCACAACCACTTGGTAATATGATTACCATTTCACCTGTATTTCAGATGAGAATACTGAAACTCAGAGAGGTGAGGTAAATCACCTAAGCTCACTCAGTTAGAAAGGGGCCAAATCTGAAGACATCCACAGCCTGTGTAATTCCATGATGGGAATAAGGCATTAGTAGGTGTAAGATGCTTTAGTGAGGTAAAATGTGGGCAGAGAATAAGAAAGAGAGTGTCTAAACTTGCCCTTGTCTGCAGTTCACTGCACAACTTCCACATCCCACTGGACATCCTTCTACAGCCCTGGAAAGGTGGCCAGTGCTGATGGCTATGTCAACACCAGGTTTTATGTCCTATGTCAACACCAGAACTCCCACTGTTCACAAAACAAGTGTTCCTCTATAGTGTGCCCAAGCCAGACCTTGGTAAGCCATTCACCTGAGGAAGCCTAAGTCCTCCCACCCAGTGGCATTCTTGCTGTCCTGCTGTGGGGCAGGGTTCCTGGGAATGAGTGAACATCTATGCCAAGCTTGTATGTCTCTGGAGACATTCTCATTAGATTAATCCAACTGTCTCTTGAGGGCAAAATCAGTTTGGACTTCCTAAGACCAGGACTCTGAAGAGTCCCTTCTGGCTGGTAGCACTTTCAGATTTCCCAGATCCATTTACCTGTTCATGCATTTCTCCCTGAGCTGCTGCAAGTGCTATAGCTAATGGCTTGTAACTGTGATCTTCTCTGCATATCATATGTGGCTAATGGGAATCTCCTGGCCTAGAGAAGCCCGGGATGTTACACTCCCTCCTCTAGGGGTGTCCAATGATTTAATTGGCTGACATGAGGGCACAAACTCCTGGCCCCTTCATCTCACTGAATGACTACTTCACGATGTGACACTCCAGAGCTCCCTGTAGGTCAGGCAAGGTTAAACTTTACTTGAGGCCTTAGACTTTCTTGGCTCTTTCCCCTTCCCTCTTTGCTTTACAAGATTTACTAGGAGAACTCCTTAGTACTAATCATATGCACCCAAATCTATCAGCACCCAAATCTATCTATGCTTCTAGAGAATCATACCTAAGACAGCACCCAAATCTATCTATGCTTCTAGAGAATCATACCTAAGACAGACAGTGAGCTAAGACCATGTTTTACAAAAGTCATTAAGCTTTGGGTACCATTCAGGGACTAGGACTTGAGATCTATTTGAATCTGATAGCCAGACAATCTCCCAGCCTCACAGCATTGTCATCTGTGGCTATTTACCTTGTAGATGGAAGACCCTTTCTCCCCTCCAGTCTCTTATCTTTCCCACCCCTCACTTCTCCACATGGATCTCTGCTCCTTCACCCTTGATCCAGCCTCACAGCTTCCACCCTCCCAGTCCTGCCCAGTTTGTTTCCTAGACAGACTTCCCTGCATATTTGGACTTTTTCCAGAATACTCCTTGTACCCCCCACCATAACAGAGAATGAAATGTCACCAGAGTACACTGCTGCCTTTGTGGTCTTCTCAAGTTGAGGCTGCTCATTCTGCTAAGGTACAAAAACTCAGGTCAGCATTCTCCTCTCTCTTCATGACCAATTCCAAACAGTTATGTCTGCATCCTCATGTTAGAATGTGTCTCCGTTGTTTCTCATGCCATCTGGCTATAACATTCAAACTGTCCAATTGCCTATCCTTTGATATAGCAATTCTCCTCCATACAAAAATATTAGTGCAAGATGAAAGGGATATATGTATGAACACTTGTAATGGCACTGTTTGCAACAGTAAAAAAAAAAAAGGGAAATTGGAAATAATCTAAATACCCATCAACAAGAAGCTGACAAAAAAAATTGTAGTGCCATTGTACAGAGGGTCACCATACCCCTATTAGAAAGAAGCATAGGATTTTTGTACTGATGTGGGGAGACGTGCATGACATGTAACAGGATGTTGAGCAGAAAAACTGTAGGCAAATACAGTACAATCTCATTTTGATAAAGGAAAAATAGACAGATACTTTAAAGATTAGAAGTATTATTAGGCTGAATGACCCTTAGTTAACAATGTCCCTGTAGTTGTGGCTACGGTTATGGCCAAGGAAATGTTCCGAAGAGCCACACAATCTTCAAAGTCATAAAATGAGAGCAGAGCAGAAACCATCTAGCTCTTGGTATGATATACTGATGCTTGCTTTGTTCTCCTAGCTGGGGTGTGATAGGTGGTAGTGGGATTCAAAGATTCTGAAAGCCCCCTTCAAAAGCTTTTTAAAATATACCCCTCAAAGTTGCATATATGATGAAGTCCCTATTTCATCACTCCAGATGGGAGAGATCCAGATGGGACATCTACCCTGAGTGCCTAAAAGTGGTCATGAAATTCAAGCTTCATTTCCTTCTTTTCCTATATCAACACCCCCTCCCCAAATACTAATCCGGTCTGTCTAGTGTCATCTCTTCCCTTCCTATTTCTTGTCAGTAGGACACTGGTGGAAGTGTGTGGGGTAAACTCATCACAGAAGGGAGAATGTGAAGATAAGGGTCTGGGGAGGAAATTTTGACTTTGCATTGATTGCTTTTATAATGTTCAGATTTGCTACTAGAGTATGTATATCTTTGTAATAACAAATAATGATTAAAAATGAATGAAAAAATAATACTTGACCTGTTATGTCCATAGTACACTTAACTGAAGAGAAAGCCCTGATGAAGATGGTCCCATCAAATGTAGTGGTTAAGAATGGGGATTCAAGAACTTCATTTCCTAGGTTCTCAGCCCACTTATTAGCATTGTGACCTCAGCTAAGTTACTGCAGATTGACTGCACACTTTGTGCCCTGCACAACTCCAGGAGGCACCATTCACATGGACCACAATGAGAATGACCCTGTGTGTGATGCAGTGGCATAGGAAAGCCCTGCTTCTCTGTGTATTCAACTATGTCATCTGTGAAATGAGAATAATGATAGTACCCACCTTCTAGGCTTATTCTGGGCATATTCTGGGCATTTGGTGAATTACCCATGTGAAGTGCAGGAAATGGTGGCACTGGGACATTGTAAATATACAGTTAATGTTAGCTATATTTACTATTAGCATCTCCATCATGATCATCATCAAGATAAGTCCGGGAAGAGGGTCAATGTCCTTATGTCGCAATTTGATCTCTTGAGCACAACCTCCAAGCAAAACTCTAACTCTGTCCAGATGAATGACCTTTACCTTCTCCCAGGAATGAAGTCCTGGCTAGTTTAATGTCTGTGCTAGAGAACTCTTCACCAGAGAAGCTGATAGTCTGAAGGCAATAGTGTCTACAGAAGTTGGAGCTGATCTGGAAAGCTCCCTGAAATTGGTACAAGCCAGGAAGGAACTCCTCATGGTCTTGGCCTTATGAAGTCCATGCTGACTATTGTCTCCACCGTTCAGCATTCTGACTATTGGCTTTGCTACAGGCAACCTCATCAAGAAGATCACCTTTTGAAGACTTTGCCTGAATTCTGATATCGTGTTACCCTTATTAGAAATATTTGCAATTTAAAGCGTTCTTAATCTAAATTAAAATTAAATATCTCTAATGGTGGAATTTATAGAACTTTTACAGATAAAAGGGAGTATTGAGGTACCTTCCAAAAATCCACCCTACAGGTGGCTATTTCCAGCTAACCCTGAGAAGCATGTGTCCCTGTTATTCTTGGAAAAGTCTTCCTTGTGGTCCTGTAAACATATCACCTTGAGTTGTATATTCAGGAGCAGAGAACATATAGCAGAACCTATGCAGAGAAGCTTATAATACCAGATCACACTCCAGAGTGCAGCTAATGCGAATGAGAGGCAGAACCCTAGTCTTATACCCTGAAATGATGCAGAGGGAGGGAGTGGTAGGTTGTGGGGAAACTTGGAATTGCCCCACCCATTGACTTTCCCATCTAGTTGGTTACAAAGGAGACTGAGGGAAAACACAAGAAGTCAAAGTTGTAGGCAGTCCTTAGATCTCAGGATAAGAGCTGGATGTGGCCTTTGGATTATCCTGACTTAACTCTGGAGGGTTGGGACATGGAGAAAGCTGTCAAACTCTTGGGTCACCAACCACCCCTCTCATTCACTTTCCTAGTACAGGCAGCAACTATGTAGACACATTCCAGTGACTGGAGACTCCATCACCTTCTGTACCATCACTGTGCCTAGAATTATTCCATGCATTGTATAAGTGCTGTGCCTAATCTTCATAGCAAGTCAGTGAAATTTCTTGTTAAGACTAAAGGAATTGGGGCTTAATTCTCTTCATCTGTAAAATAGGAAATATAGGGACGCCTGGGTGGCTCAGTTGGTTAAGCGGCTGCCTTCGGCTCAGGTCATGATCCCAGCATCCTGGAATCGAGTCCCACATCAGGCTCCTTGCTTGGCAGGGAGCCTGCTTCTCCCTCTGCCTCTGCCTGCCACTCTGTCTGCCTGTGCTCGCTTGCTCTCTCTCCCTCTCTCTCTGACAAATAAATAAATAAATAAATAAATATTTAAAAAAATAGGAAATATAAGACCCATTTTGTTTGATTGTTGTGAGGTCTGGAGATAATATTAGTGATGTGCACAATACAAGACAAGATGTTTCGCATACCTTGTCTTTGTACTATATCCAACTCTCATTCTGGAACAGTACATTTCTTAGGGTTTTTTTTTTTTCTTTTTGACAGAGAGAGATCACAAATAGGCAGAGAGGCAGGCAGAGAGAGAGGAGGAAGCAGGCTCCCTGCTGAGCAGAGAGCCCGATGTGGGGCTTGATCCCAGGACCCTGAGATCATGACCTGAGCCGAAGGAAGAGGCCCCAACCCACCCAGCCACCCAGGTGCCCCACATTTCTTAGTTTTAAACTCACTTTATTTAAGGGAAGTTTTGCTTTAGAATAGTGTCCCCTAATAAGCTGTGGGTGGAGATCAACAATTCATAGAATAAGTCTCTTTAGATAACTTCCTTGTTATGGTCTCCTGGATTAACGTGCCAACTTATTGGGGTAGAATGAGAATCATAATTATCATCATGATAATAATTATTATTTATTGAGCATCAACTATCAATTATAAGCCTGGGATTGTGCTGTGCATTTTACAAGAAAGTGATATTTAACTCAAGCAATATTGGAACCAGCCAATTTCAAGTTTGCAGAATAGAGAAAGCAGGTTACACAGGCATACCCCTAACCTCTTTGTTATATTCAGCAATTTATTGTCCCCTATCTCCAGGCCCCATTACTCTTGAGGTACACGCCTGAAATATCTTCACCATCCTGGTTTTCTTGGCAGCTTAATTGCCCAACAACTTATTTGGAAGCCGGAGTAAACTCAGATCTCCAAGTGTTTCTTCTTTCTTTCCCCTACTTTCCCAGAATCTCTAGCATTGAGTCTGAAACACACTATCAAACCCTTAATTAGCTATTGACTTCTAGAAATCTATGATACTACTAATAGCAGTTACTGTTTATTGAGCCCTTACTAACTACATTAGCTCATTTGGCATTATAATCACCCTGAGGTAGTACTATTACAATTCCCATTTTACAGATGTACAAGTTGGAGATTAAGTCATTTCATTGAGGGTCACGCAAATGATATATGGCAGAGTTGACAGTTGAACTTATGTGTGCCTCACTTCATAAACTCTTGACCCTTACACTTAAGCCATCCTGCCTTTCATGTATGTCTCAATACTGCTGTCCCAACAAGAACAGAATTGCTTCAAGCACATGAGCTTTCCCTATGGAATTAGTCTAAGGTAAAGGGAAAGATGTGTGCTTTTCTTTTGAAGATAGTCATGAGCTTGAAACATAGCTTGCCAGTTATTGGTTAAGAAATATGTCTAGAGAAGACAGATATGGACTGTGAATTAAGGTTGCGTTAAAGAAATAAGGATTAGATATAAGTTGGGCTATGATGGGTTGGGGCTCCAGATAAGAATGTCTATAAGTAAATCCTTTGTTCAGAGGCTGGAACAATTGTAGTCAACATTACTAGAACATATACATATCTGATTATTTTCTTCTTCCTAGGAAACTTTGAAGTTAGGTGCTGCCGTGTGACAAATTCTGGTCAAGATTGTGAGCAGAAATAATATCACTTTGGAAAATGCAAATGACTCTGGCCCTCTCTCCTGCCATGGCAAACATGTGTTAAGATGCCAGAGTCACAAGGGAAGACCATCAGATTCTGAATTACTGCTGGGAGGAATGGCCCTGTAGAGCCCCTGAACCTGCCACAGACTTTGCATGAGTAAAAAACAAATCTTTGTCATGTTGAGCCACTAATATTTTGGGGTTATTTGTTTCTGCAGCATAGCCTAGTTTATCCTGACTAATGCCACTGTATAGCTCATACACTCACCTATCCTGATCATTAAATTGTTGATGGAAGAAGGCCTGGTGAAGGTCAATAACTGGCAATGGGTGGAAAGGAAAGATAAATTGTGGTCAGGTTTCAAGAATAGGGACTGAATCTCAAATCCTCTTGAGCATAGAAAGAACAGTCAGGAATGAGCACCAAGAGAAAGTGACATATTTACCCAAAGGGCCAAAGCTACTCACAAATCACAAAGAAAGAGGATTGAATTTTGCACACACTCCACCTTCCACCCAAGGTCCTATACAAGCAGGTGCAATTGCCCCAGCATCTGGCTCCTCTGTAATATAGTGAGCTCCTGGGTGAAAGGCACCAATTCTTGTTCAGATTGAAGATACCCTCAGCTCTTTGCTGTCTTCATAGTGTATCCTGAGTTGAATGGAATTCAAAGCTTCCTGAGTTATCAAAGAGAAAAATGAACCTTGCTTGGATTAATTCTGATTTCCTCTCTGAGTTTCCTTCCTGTGGTTCTTGAGATTGACCTAGACATTTTCTATAGCACAAATTATTTATTCATGATATTATTTGACTGATATCTATCCACCTATCTCACATTTAACCACATGATGGCAGGTTCTGTGTTGGGAAGATTTCTGGATCCTACCATGGGGTCTGGTCCATGGTAGGAGCTCCATCACGGTGCTGAATGAATGAGTAAACAACTGATGTGTGAATTCAAGGTGGGATATTTCTGCTTCTTGCCAACTCAGTATGTCTCCTGAGCCTCTCTTCTAGCCTTGCTCTTTGCTACATCATCAAAAGAAGTCACCCCATTCTGACCCTCTCTGTCCCTAAGTCCACTGACCCCTCTAACTTCTGAAGAAAGCTCTTCATTTGAAACGTCTTTGGCTTTTCAGGACAGGAGCAGAGAGAAATGGGCCCTTCATTTAGCTGATTGAACCAACAAAGGAGAAGTTTGAGACAGAAAATGAATATAGATCCAGCTACAGCAATTAGAGGAGAAATCGATAGAACATCATCAAGAGCATCAGATGCGTGTAAGTCGGTGTCTCCAGGGATGGGTTGGTGGAGCAGTGTTCATTTCATTTTTGTTTTCCTAACTTAATCCCCAGCAAGTGAAAAGGGATAGGTGTGGTGGATGGGGCGGGGGTGGGAGGTGCAGGGGAGGGGAAAAGATGGGCAGGACCGATGAATGAGGAGCAGGGATCCCTTCTCTTCCTACCACCACCCCTGTCTATGGCATGCAAGTCCACAATAACAAACCAAACCTCTCACACTGTCCCATGTTGAGATTCAGGCAGGTCTGTGTTTGAATCTCTGACCACCGTGTGCTAGTAGCAAGTTGTTTCATGGACGGGTTACTGTGCCTCACTGAGCCATGCTTTACTCATCTGTAAAATGTGGTTTGAGAGGCCTGTTGCACATTGTGGTCATGAGAAATAAATGGAAAATGTACACAAAGACCTGCTAGCAGGGTGCTGCTGGTGCAAAGCAGATGCTGGTTTCTCTAATACTCCCTTGCTCAGCACTTTGATCCAGTCAATGTTCTTTGATACCTTTTCAGCTTGTGTGAGGCTCTTCACCTTTGTTGGGCCACACGCATCTTTGAGTCTTTAATAATAAAATGTAGAGGCTAAAGTTATGCATTTGAGGTTCAGAAATATCTGGGTTCAAATATCCTTTCACTTCTTGCTGGCTGTGTGATCTTGAGTATGTTACATACCCTCTCTGTGCCTTAGTTTCTTCATGAATAAAATAAGAACAACAGCAGTACCCACCTTGTAGGGTGTGGCAAGGATTACATCAGTAAATGTGTTAGAGCTTCAAAAGAGTCCCTGGCTCATAGTAAGTTTGAGTAAATGTTTGTTGTCATTAATAAAAGTAATGGAAACCCCTCTAGTAAAATGCACACAAGCACGCACATACGTGGGCAATCTTGTGAATCCAATTCCCAGTTCCTGTTTAGGGATTCTTGCAGGCCAGGGTCTAGCCAGGCACTTACCCCTGCCCACTGGTCTACAGAATCCGAGCTGTGTGTTCACGGATGCCCCACTTGCTCCTCTGTAAGAGGCCACCTCCCAACTCTCCTAGTGGAAATCAATGTCACAGCTTTTAGCTCTGTTCACTTCAAAGACCTGAAGAGAGCTCTTCCGGCAGCAATTTCAGGCAGAGACTCTATTCAGGCTCGAGAGAGGGTCTAACAGTCCAAACCCCAAAGTTCAAGAAGCCCAGTGGACTTTGTCTGACCTGGGCTGATGTTGACACCCAAAGCATTGGCCCCAGAATAGGAATAAGGCAGGCGTAGGTGGTCCTGATCATGCAAGGCTGAAAATGTACTATTTGGGTCTGTGGGGCCCACACAGAGGCTAAAAGCACAGGGTTTGAGTCCCGCTTAGAGACAGGAATGGAAGAGGCATCTTGGTGGAGGGGAGGCAAGGCCCCAGCCATCAGAGCTGCCATGGTTCAGGACTTAGAAGCAGAAAGAGAAACCAGGGGCTAGGTCAGAAGACTGTCAGTAGGGGCCAAGCACACACGCAGGACAAAGAGGCTGTGGCTTGGGATTGTGAGACCTCTCTCTGGCCCATGTGGCAGGCATGACTTTCTCCCAGGAGCCTCTGACCCCTAAGGGCTCCTGCCCCACTAGTGGAACCGACCCCATAAGGCTGACCCATCTTCTCCAGAAGCCCATGGAAATGCTATTCAGGGCTACTGCTCCTCTAAGCCAGAGATAGTTGGGAAAGCCTGTGGTGGCCTGTGGAGTCAGGAGGACTCACAGTACAGAGCTGTCTCTCAGATGTAGCTGTGCAATTGGCAGACAATCAAGGGAAATCTGGTTTGGCCAGATGGAACTGCCATTCTCCTCCCAACGGGCAGGCAAACCAACTGCTGGGGTGGACTATCCATGGGGAACTTGAGCTTGGATTTGTTCTATCCAGAGGTGCAACGGAGAAGCAGGCAATGTCAACATTATCTGGGAGGTCCTACGCTACAGGGGACAGCCAGTGATACAGTTCCAACATGAAGCAGTGTTGTATACCTCATTAACCACAGAGTCCTATGTTTTTCCTTGGACATAGTGGAATGAAAAAGGAAAAAACATAAGTGTCCCCTAGGTCTGGGTTTGAATCCCAATTCTGCCATTTGTTAGCTGTGTGACTTTGGACAAGGGCTTTCTTCTCTGGTCCTCAGGGATTTTTTAACTGTAAAATGGAGAAGAATCATACCAGTTCTAACAAGATCTCATTTTGAGTCTGAATGAAATTCAGATACATGAAGAGTGAGCTTACCAGAAGCCAGTAGTCTTAAGAATTTATGTAACATTAATGTATTATCCATCCATCCATCCATCCACCCACCCAAGCTTAACTACAGTTTCACCCTCTGTTCCAGTAGTTAAGCTGAATCAATACAGTCTGTATCTGAGGCCTCAGGATTTTCATGTGGCTGTGGCTGTAGTCCAAAATTAATACAAAATGTCTTTGTGTAGAGCAGCCAACTCTCTCTACTGTGCAACTAACCCGAAGTCCCTAGAGAGAGACTCAAGCAAGAGTGGGAGGGAAGGACAGGAACAGAGAAGAGAACCAAGGTGGAAGGTGGCCTCCATAGGGCTACAACCTCTGCTCACAATCAGGTTGCCCTGGTGACAAGGACATCATGCTGGTTCCTGGAGGAGCAAGGATGGGGCTCACCTTCTTAGATGCAGTCAACTTCACATGAGAGGAAAGGGGTAGAAGACAGGGTTGATAACTATGCCACTCACTCGTACCTTCATTCAATTCACTGTCAGTCCTGTCCAGGTCACAGTGATATGTGGGAATCATCACTGCCCTCAAAGCTCTGATGGTCTTATACTCCCAATCACGTCACGCTGGGCATCTTCCGTGGAGCTCTGGTGAGGTTCTCTCTGGCTGTCAGTCCTCAACTTCAAACATGAGACAGGTACCAATCTGACTCACCTTGGAATTAGAGGTCCATTTCCGACACTCAGTACTAACAATTATGTTATTTTTGCTAATTCTACTAAATCTAATTGTTTTGTTATGAGATTTTACTGTCTAAATACAAAAGTAGTTCTTGGTTAATTCCGAAAATTTGGACAACACACAGAAAAACACAAGGGAAATAAAAATCAGTAATCTGCCACCAAGTGAAAAATAAATATTTGGAAAATACATCTTTCTAAGTACACACACACACACACACACACCATTTATGCTGTTATCTGTATCGTTCTTATAGCCTGTTTTTTAACTCAGCAAATATGTCGCAAACATGTCAGTAAGTATTCTTCTATAACTTCATGGCTCCAGAGCATCCCATAGTATGGATATCCCATAATTTGTTTAATAAACTGTCTGTGGTTGGATATGCAGATTATTTCCAGGTTTCATTAACATAAATAATTCTTTATCGAATATACTTATACATAAATTGTTGCACACATATTTGCATTGAATTTAGATGAATTCACAGAAAGAAAATTGCTGAGTTGAAGATCTGTATGCACATTTTTAAGGCTTTTGATAGATATTGTAAAATTGCCCTCTGAAGTTTGCACCAAATCACACTCCCTCCAGCAGGCTACAAGAATGCCCAATTTCCCACACTCATTGTTGATTTAATTTGCATATCTTTTGTTTCCAGTGAGGCTGAATGTTTTCTCATATGTTTATTGTCGATATGTAATTTTTCTTTAGTGAATTGCCTACTTATGTCAATTACCCATTTTTATGGGGTTCCTTATCTTTTCCTTTTTGACTTCTGAGAGTGCAACCTATAAATCAACGTTTTGTCTATAATATATGTTTATTAGACTTTTCCCCAGTGTGCCATTTCCTTTTAATTTTGCTTATGGTGTTCTTTGACCCAATGAAGATTTTATATTTAAGTAATCAAATTCATCAATCTTTTCCTTTATTGTTTTTGCTTAGAAATGCTTGAATTCTTGGTAATACTTACAAAGGCCCAACCACCCCAAGTTTATAAAAACATTACTCTAGAGTTTTTCTCTAATTCTTTCATGGTTTCAATTATTTTATATTTAACTCTTTAACCACTGAATTTTATTTTGTTGTATGTTATGCTAATGCCATAGCTTTCCTTTTTTCCCAAATAGTTAACAGTCCCTCCCAGAGCCAGGTCATCCTTCCTTCCCTAATTTGAAGCCCATCTATGCAATTTAAACAATATTTAATGGCTCTACAGGTCACGATGATTCCTCTGAAGGGAGTAACAGATGGAAGAGAGGATGTGGACATGATGCTTTTGTCTTTGCCCCAATAGGGTCCTGCATGTCTATCACTACTTATCAGAGAATATTTGCAAAATACCTACAATGTGCATTCTGGAAGGTCTTGGGCGTAGAGGGGGAGTAAGAGCATTTCTGCTCAGTGCTTTCCAATGTCTACATCAAATGTATAGTGGATGTTATGGTGTGCCACCCAAAGTCCGCTGCAGAATTAAGTCACTTATTCCCCAAGTGGTTAGGAATGTTGGCAACTGATGGCTCTCAAATCTCTCCCTGGAAGTTGTCCTTCCCTCAAAGGGTGCTGCCTCACCCAAGGTGAAATGCCTTCTCCAGAGATAGCCCATATCCCATAACTGATCTATGAGTAAAGTCAAAGGTCAGCCCCCTTGTCTTCATTCAGGCTAACTTTGAAGGGCCACTCCAGCTCCAGAGGATCCTGTAGGATCTGCTGAGATCTGAGCCACAATTACTATGCCCCAACTCAACCTTACCCTCTGCCCAATCCTTTCTCCCTCATTCATCCCCTTCAGGAGTTCCTAAGAGCATAGCCTCCCGTACCTCCACTCTTCCATGATAGACTTCCTGTGTGCATGTCTCTGTCTCCTTAGATGGGTGTAATGTCCTGCTTTTGATTGGCTGAAGATGATGGATGGATGCAAGGTGGTTCTTGGGGCTGCAGCATGCTGGTATGAGTGAGGTTCAACACAGCAGGCTTGGTGCCATCATCTTTACCTTTCTCTCCAGAGCTTTATAGTCAGTGTATATCTCTTGGATTACATGATGAGCTCTGAGAAAGAGGACTTTTTGCATCAAAAGGATGAGTTTTAGCTTTAGCAACAGAATTATGGCTTCCAAGTCCTCTCCTAGACAAACTTTCACCAATTAGGCCCAAGCTCAAGGACAAGATACTAATAAATGCCACAGTTTAATTGGCTTGTTCTCGCTCAATTCCACCTGGTGGTGCGTCATTTCCCTGATATGAACAAAACTGGGTTCTTGTATTTCCAGACTTTAAGCATAACTAGCTTCTTCTCTCAAGAATATTTACCTAATTGCTTCCATTTCTTGATCGATTTTGGACATGTACCTCTGCGCAAGTGCCTAGTGTGTGTGTGTTTATGGGAGGCATAAACTTGACACTGAGGGCTGGATTTCTCTTCAGATCAGTCACCACAAAGGAGACAGATGCACACGAGTTCCTCCTGAGATGTCTATATCTAATCACATTTTGCTTTTTCACTTTTGGCTTCAGCAAACTCAACTCAACAGCTCCAGACAATGAGAAGATTTATTATCTTATATTACAACAGTCCAGAGGTAGGGCAGCTCCCGGGTTGATTAATTCAATGGCCCATAGATGTCGTCAAGGACCCAGACTCCTCTTATACTTTCTGTCTGCTATCCAAAATATCTTTGCTTTGTCCTAAGTCTGGCTCTCCCCAAAGCTACAGTCATTTCCCAGCATCCTATCTGGGCCTGCTGACACTGGGAAAAAAGACAATACTTTCTTTTCCATGGGCCTGGCTTCAAGAGCAAGTGAATGTCTCCCAGAAACTCCCTTTCAGACTCCCTTTTCATTTTACTGTCCAGAACTACTGCCCGTCCCTGGAAGGAGGAGTGGAAATAGCCAAGACTGGTTTAGACTCCTTAGGATGCAAGGCCAAAGCCATGTTCACTTCTCCTGAGGGACAGGGCAACATGGGGAAAGTAGATTTAGAACAAACTAAGGATTCCATTGGGAGGGAGTAAGGCAGAGGTAGGAATGGATCCTGGGGGTAAGCAATCACCATGCCCTCCATGCTTACCAATCATGTCAGAAAGGGGGAACAGGGATGTTTTGCTTCAAGGCAGAGCATGGAAGAGGTGCAGAGCAGGGCAGAACCTAAGAGGAGGGGATGAGCTTCACACTCACAGATGTGTGGGGAACTGGGTTCCCTTGTGCCCAACAAGTAGCCCTCCCTGTTGGTCTGCTCCAAGTCCTGGTCTGTTTGACATCAAACTCCAAGCACATTGCCCTCTTCCTCCATTCTTAAAGATTCTCCTCTTGTTGAGTAATCGAAGGACAAGGGGCTGGCAGGGAATAAGAATAAAGAAAGCCCTAAACAGGGAGGCCCTCTCTGAGCTGCCCACAGATCTTCAAAAGCCTTGAGGCAATCACACATGGCCCTAATCCTTTGGACAGATCTTTAGCATAATCTTTAGACTGTAAAGGTTAGAGCAAATATTAGTAGGGATAAAAGACATCCAAAAGAGGAAGAAGAGGTCACTACAATCAAACACTGAGCTACTATGTTTGTCCCTTGCTTCTCGGCCCAGACAAATGACGTGCTAAGGCATTTAAAAACACTTGCAAAGGCAATTGCCCATCCGTGATTTGTTGATCTTTGAGGAATCATGCAAGTCTGGTAGCAGCTGTGAGCCTGGAAACAGGCAAATGTCATTCATATTTTCAAAGCCTTGGAAAGGATGAGTTCTCTAAGCCATTGTCCGCACTCAGGAAAGTATATCCAGTGCCTGTACGGGCTGGACGCTGAGTGCCCCGACAAGGACTCAAGGCTCACTGTCAAGCTGCACAGGCACATTTAGAACAAGTCATGTCATACTGACCTGATTTCTTTCTTTGTCAGGGACACTTGAGGATGAGAGCAAGGACATGTGGTAGACACAATGTCAGGCCCTGGCTGCCTCAGCTCAGTCCAGCTACACAAAACAGAAAGTCTTGAGTCTCTCAGGCCAATCTCGCTTGATCTCAGTGGTAAATTAGGTGCTAGAGAAGTGTCTATCTGCTTCACCATTTGCCCCCTGCTGGGATATCCCAGCACTTTTGGCTGAGGACCCTCACACAAGCCAACTGAGCTCCTGAGCCCAGCAGTCATGCATTCACTCCTTCCTCTCTTCAGTTACTCCCTCCTCCATCCCTCTGGCAGACATTTATGTGTGCTCACTAAGTGAGAAGAATGATGCCAAATGCCAGGGATATAGTGGGAAGAAGACAGACACAGTCCCTACCTGCATGGCACTTATAGTCTGGTGGGACCACATAGGAGGGCCACTGAATCCTCTCCTTTGCATTTGGACAAGAAGAGTCTTTTCCAAACTTTGAAGTACATCTTCTTAAAATGCAGATTCTGGTTGAGTGGATCTGGAATGGACCCGAGATTCTGCATGGCTGATAGACTTCCAGGGGAAGCTCATGCTGTTCATTATCAGATACACTTTGAGTAAAAAAACACTAGAACACCGCATGTGGCAGCATACTACTTTCCTGTCCTGAGAAGATAAAACCCCAGCCATCTGGGCAACAGTCTTAGAGCAGATGAGCTCCACTCTCCTCCAAGTCTAGTACTTCTTCCTATTCCGGACCTCATTCCAGTCAACATAAGGCTGTCTCCTGGAGGTTCCTTTGCATTCCTGTAGAATCACTGACCTCCAAAGTAAATGGAGGAAAAGGATCCAGATATAACCAATTCTACCAATTCCCACCTCTCTCCCTTTTCTGAAGCTGCCCATCACCATCATCATCTTGTTTATCACCATTATTACCATAAGCAATTGTGCTCATCATGGCAAACACTGACACAACACTTACTATAGACCAGGCATTGTTCTTCGCATGTTATGCATTTAAATCTCACCAACAAGCCTAGGAGGCAGGTCCTACTGGTAGGTAGGTACCTGTTAAAACTCCTGTTTTCCTGACTGCGGAGTCTAGGCACAGAGTGGTTTAGTAACTTGCTCAAGTTCAGAGAACAAGCATAAAAACCAGGCTTCCTGGCTCCAGGGTGCCCACTCTCAGATGCTTTGCACTGTATTTTATCAGAAAGGCTGAAGACTCTGTATCCCTCCATTGGGAACTGCAGGGGAAAGTGCCAAAGCCAAGTGGGGGAGAGTCTCTGATCCCTCTGGCAGGTCTCTGCTGTGGTGCAGTTTGGGAGGAGAGGGGAGAAGAGGATGCTGAGGACAGGCAGAGAAAGGCAGAGTTAGAATGCACTGATGGGATGGCCTTAAAATCTTGGTGAGATTAGATCTGCCTATTAAATTGCCTGTAACTTGTGGGTGGATTTGGGGAGCAGAGGGGAGGCAGAGGTTTGGAGGGAGGATGTGGCTGTTCTTGCATAAAGAACAGGCACCAAAGACCATTTTTCTGCCTCTCAAAACAGAAGTTGGAAAGTGGTACAGTCTGGGCGTGCAGTCTGCGAGTACCCGGAGTCCAAATGGGGAGTTCCCTCCTCGCTCAGTGCACAAACCACTCCCACAGGGTGCCCTGTGGCTGTTCTGCCCGGAAAGGCACCCCAGGGAAAGCAGCCACATATCACTTTGTTCTCTACTCCATTTTCTCACTCCCGTCCTTTCTTCAAATTAAGAATGATGATGCCCTGAAGGCAGAGGGGACACAGGAGAT
>PISX010029847.1:0-19409 GCA_004024625.1 Mellivora capensis | reverse complement strand
AAATAAAATATTAAAAAAAAAAAAAAAAGACTGGTACTATATCGTGTTGGTGAGGATTGAGAAAACAATCACTCTTGTTCATTGCTGGTGCAATAAAGACTTGCACAAATTTTGGGGTGACAATTTGATAGTCATCTACCACAATTTTAAATGTGCTTACCCTTTGACCCAGAATATCTACTTTCAAGAGTCTACCTACAATATTCCCATATGTGCACCAAGATAAATACATCTATTCATGCAAAAAGTATTTATCAAATAATTTCTGCAAGCTTGGCACTGCTCAAGGAGATTTATTGAAGTATAGTTCATGTAGAAGAAAAGAAAAAAATGGGTGTGTGAATTTCTATCAAAATGGACCAGTTAATTCAGTTATAAAAATGCAAAGTAGGGACGCCTGGGTGGCTCAGTTGGTTGGACGACTGCCTTCAGCTCAGGTCATGATCCTGGAGACCTAGGATCAAGTCCCGCATCAGGCTCCCAGCTCCATGGGGAGTCTGCTTCTCCCTCTGACCTTCTCCTCACTCATGCTCTCTCACTGCCTCTCTCTCAAATAAATAAATAAAATCTTTAAAAATAATAATAATAAAAAATAAAAATAAAAATAAAAATGCAAAGTATATGAAGATCCAACCATTTGTTAAGTACTCAGCTGAAAAGCTATCAAAGACATGATTTAAAAATCCAAAATATCTTACATCCCATTTATGTATGCATGTCTGTTTATTTTTATGTACATTTGCATATACATACATAGACAGTATATGTGGAAAATAGTTAAAAGGTTATGTACCAGAATATAAATGAAGCTACTAACAGAAATAAGATTGAATTAAGTTAGGGGTGAAATCATTTTTATTTTATTTATATCAATAACTACAGAACACTTAAAAATGCTGGATAAAATATAGCAAATATCATTGTACTCAGCTAAAAGAGACCAAAAAATGGAGACCAAAAAAAGCAAAGGAGAGTAGAGAGCAGGGTGCCAGTGCTGAAGGTTCATCTCTACTGAGAGCACTTACATGTAGCAGGAGGCTAAGGTTTGGGTTTTTAAGCCCATAAGGAAACAAACAGAAACACACACACACACACACACACACCCCCTTACACACACACACACACACACACCCTTAGTAAGAACAGAAACAGGTGAAAGTAAACATTGATCTCCTGGGCTTCTGGTTTTGAAGTCATCAGATAAAGAATATAAAGTAAATAGTTCTTAAATGTTTGTAAAAAAATAAGTGAGGGAATAGAAAACCAAGCAAAGATTAAGAAAATACTCCCCCCCAAAAATCTGATAGAATTGAAAGTTAAATAAATAAAAGATCTAGAAATACAAAATTGTTTATTAAAAAAAGAATCCACAGTAGATGGGTTAAACATTACTTCGACACAACCTGAGAAAAAATTAAGCAAATTGGAAGGTAGATATAAAGAAATTACCCAGGATGAGGGTCAGAGAGACAAAGATATGGAAAGTATGGATGAGATGTAATAGATGTAGAAGATAGACTAGTAGGGCTAGAATGTCTAATATACATAACATTAGAATTCCAAGAACATTAAAAAAAAAAAACAAGGAAGAGGCAGTATTTTAAGAGATAATAAATATGATTTATCCAGACTGATGAAAAACGGAAACTCTCAGATTCAGGAAACTCATGAGTCTCAAGGGGGATAAATAAAAGAAATACAAACCTAGACACATTATGCTGAAATTTCAGAAGATCAAAGACAAAAATATCTTTAAAGCAACCAGGGACAAAATACCTAAAAAGAAATGATTAGACTGAAAGGAGATGTTGCAGTTTAACAATTGAAAATAGTATTTTTGGATTACTGAAAAATGTCCAAAGTACTGAAGAAATGTCAACCTAGAATTGTTTACCCAGCTAAACAAGCATTCAGGAATGAGAATGTAATGAGGATATTTTCAGATAAGCCCAAACTGAGTAACTTTACCATAAACCAAATTATTTATAAAGGATACAATGCAGGAGGAAGAAGATAATTCCAGAAGAATTATTCAAGAAGAAATAGAAGTTGACTTTAGGGATCCCAATATCTGAGCCCAAGATTCTCATGAGAGGTTTACAGAGTTGTCTTTATTTCCACAGACTTAGTCTCTAACCCTCTGATATCTATGTTATTTACTTTTTATGGTAAAAGATTTGATATATCACCAGTAACCACGTTCTATATTTGTAATAGGTCATCTTACTGTTTTTGGTATATGACAGTGCAGCAGATCTTTCTTCTGAAATGGCTGCAACATAATACTGTCCACCTCTCTTGCCCCTTTGAATGTTGAGACTTTGATACTTCTCCCATCTAGAGTCAAGTCTATGTTCCCTACCCTTGAATCTGAGCCAACTTGTGACTATAGCAGAAACCACACCAGGTGACTTCTGAGGAAGTTTGCAAAAGCAGTGCAATTCTTTGTGATTCTCTCTTGCAATGCTTGTTTTTAGATCCCAGCCACCATGCTCTGCAGAAGCTCAAGCAGCCACATGGGAAAACCATGTGTGGAAGTTGTGACCAACGACTCCAGATAAGGTCCGAGCTGCAGCCAGCACCAACTGCCAGACAAGTAATTGAATGGGCCTTCAGAAGATTCCAGTCCTCAGCCATGGATTAACTTTCAACATTTATGTCTTCCCAGCTTAGCAATCATAAGCAGAAACAAGCCATTTCCACTTACTTGCCCTTTCCAAATCTTGATCATAGTAATATAATAAAATGGCTTTTGTTTTACATCACTAGGTCTAAACTACTAGTAGTACTTGATCACAGGCTCCAGCAACAGAGCCACAGTTCACTGGCTCTTATACTGAGGATATCATACCAGGGTCCTGACACTGAAAGTCTAAGAAAGGCTAGCAGTAGCTAGGAGGATAACCTCATGGTTCTGGACAACTCAAGTGCCTTTGCCCACCTTATCCTCACTAACTAGTCATCTCTCTTCTCTGTCTTTTGCACTCCCCCACCATAGGTAACCTGGGTTTTTTTTTTTCCTTTATTTTCCTTCCAGTAATTTCTAGGGGTAGAAAGCAAAGCTTATTACATAGTAATAGGAAGAGTAAGCATTTATTACATGACAGCAGTAATTGGAACAGGTGTTGTTACCTGGAAGTGGATAAACACCACAACAAAACATAACAAAAGAACATAACAAGAGTAAAACATGTGGCATTGACTTTGAGACTACGTGAAGCAGCAAGGGTAGAAGGGGATCCTAAAGGAAAATGTCAGAAATCTAAGAGGCCTTGAGGAGGGTGCACCAAGGGCATAAAGGAAACTGAGGAAGATGTTGAAAGTCAGAGAAAAGGATCCCTTGTTACATATGACCAAAAAGTGCAACCCAGGCTTTGGGGAGCAGATACAAACCATTCCCAGGGTGCCCTGCCTGAATTCCTGACCCATAGACTCTATAAGCATAATAAAATGGTGGTTTTTTAAATGTCATTGAATGTGGAGTGGTTTTTTACACAGCAATATTAAATGGAACGGGCAGAAATAGAAGAAAAGATGTTTGGATTTTTCAAATGCATAGAGAAGTCACTACGTTGTACATCTGAAACTAATGTAACATTGTGTGTCAACTGTACTCAAATAAAAAGTTATAAATAAGTAAATTAATTAATGAATTAATTAATTTAATTTAATGAAAAAATGCACAGATAGGCTCCCTTCCATTTCTTGGACAACATTGTTACCTGCTGTGTTCCCAGAATTTAACTACAAGTGAAAACCGCTCCCAGTCCTGCTCTGCACACCTTTATCTTGGGAGTCCGGCTCAAGCATTGCTCTTGCCATCCCCTAGCAGTTTAAGTGGAAGTAACAAAATTCCATCTAACCTGTCTTCAGAGCCAATTTTTCAAATTTCTAGCCTGTGTCAGTGCAATTGCTCTCAGGTCTTTTGAAATATTAAGGATGACAGTTATCTAGCTAATCAATTCACTGGCTGTTAAATATAAAAGAAAGGCATCTACTACTTAATTCCTTCAAGAAATATCTCCATCTCCTTATTCCCCCTTTTTTTAAACCCCAACAAAAAATTCATTGAGGAAAAAGATCAGGGGATATGCATGGACCGTAGGCTGGGAAAACTGTAATGCACATTGTCCAGGATGCTGAGTGTAGCTTTGTCACTCTTTTTAAAATAAAAGGACCAGCCAGGTTTTTTCCCCTCCCTCCAATATTAATAACTGTGTATGCTTGATCATCTACTTCTGTGAATTCAATGCAATTCCAGCAAACATAAAGCAAATTATTTGCTTGGAATTATTAACTCTTATTATTTTATGTTGTTTAGAACCAATAACATGGGGGCACCTGGGTGGCTCAGTGGGTTAAAGCCTCTGCCTTCGGCTCAGGTCATGATCCTAGGGTCCTGGGATCGAGCCCCGCATCGGCTCTCTGCTTGGCAGGGAGCCTGTTTCCCTTCCTCTCTCTCTGCCTCCCTGTGATCTCTGTCTGTAAAATAAATAAATAAATAAATAAATAAATAAATAAATAAATAAATAAAATCTTTTCAGAAATTAAAAAAAGAACCAATAACATGTCTCCACCTTTATAATCTTTATAAAGAAGAATGTGCCTGATAATATTTGGAAGAGAACTGGGTTATTTAGCTTCTATTGCAATGTTTCTCTTAAGTGAGGAGGACAATGAAGGAAAGTAATTTATATATTAAGCTATAACTTTTTTTTTTTTTACTTTCTATGGAAATTTTCAAAGATGTGCAAAAGCAGAGAGGATCGTGCCATGGCATCCCATTTTCCAACACGAATTACTCTGTAGTTATCTGGGTTTTTTTCTGGCTGCTCACATTTTGTTAACAGATGCCTCGGAGTCCCTACCACATCTCCTTGGCTCTGGTTTTAGCTCTAGCAGGCAGCTCCAACTTCAACTGTCAGCTTCCCTGGCTTTCTGCTTTCTGACCCCAGGCTATTTCTAATGCACCGTAGCTTTCTCAGCCTTAATGCAATGAAACGGCTCCAGGGCAGCCCTCCACAAAGACCAGTTTAAGCCTTGCACCTTCTGTCCTTCAACCCAATTCTGAAAGTCATTCCTATAAATTTCACAGAGTTCTCAGGGTACTGAGCCATGCTAGCCTACAGCAGCAAGCGATGAAGTATGTTCAGTGCTTCCTGCCGCCCTGCGTTATGCTTAGTTCTCACTTGGGCTTCCGACACCACTTCCCAAAAACCTTCCTGCACCTGAGTTCCTTTCCAGGGTCTATATTCAGGGAAAACCAAACAAAGACTAGAATCCTTCAACCAGTCATATCTTTTGGTTGTGGTCAAAGTCTAATATCCATTCCTATGACAATCGTTTTGCAGACAGGACAGATCTTTTTCAAGATGCTGGCCAATGTGGCTGACTGCCATAGAGTGGTTAGGAGCAGCGCAATTCTGCTTTTCTACAAAAATTAAGAGTAGCATTTTCTTCCAATATTCTTGCTTAGTTAGAGAGGAAGGAAAGAAGGAAGAAGGGAGAGGGTGAGAGGGAGGAAGCTTAAGGAAGAAAATGAATGACCTATTCTCTCTGACAATTTTTACTACAGAATTAAATTTTGCTTTAGGAGCTGAACACAGATAACTTCACCCACCCTATCCGAATTCTGATTTTTACTTACAAATCCCAGACTAGAGCCATTGTAAACCCATGAGAACCCTTAGGATGTGTTAGCAAGTAAATTGGCTGTCAGCACCTGAGACTTGGGAACACACCCAGTCCCCCAGGGAAGCTGGACCCAAGGGTCAGAGGACAGCACTATTGTAGCCTAGTGTCTGTAATGGGAAACAGATGCTTCCAGCTGTCACCTGCCATCAGCCTGCTCACAGACTGTTTTTGGCCTTGGCTCCTTCTGGACCAATCCAGCTGTGTAAACACACTTTTATCCACAAGCTGTCTGTGGGAGCAGCCAATGGATCTGCCTTTTTTTCTGTTAGAAGAGCCTGCCTGTGTTGAATGCAAGGCTTAACTCATTAGAATAACAATTAAACAAAAGGTAGGGTGATTTGTTTTTTTTTTCCTTTTCTTTTCCTTTTCTTTGTAATTTTTAGCCTCTATTTGCTTTGCTATCAGGATGTCTGGGTGGCGTTAACTGATGGTTAGTCTACTGAAAGCTAAGGGGCAAAGGGAATCTGTTTGAAATAAGAATGCTTTAAAGGAAGATGGCGAGGGAGTATGGGAGAACAGGATGCTTGAATTCTACAAGTAACCACATGTCTTTGGGAATATCACTTAACTTCTTTGGGTCTCATTTTCCTTAATCTGTGAAATGAAGGGGTTAGACTAGCTTATCTGTACAGAACTTTCCCATTACTGATATTTTCAGTAATTTGTCATTTTCATGGCTTCTTAAACATATTCTTTCATTGAACAAATACTTTCTGAGCATACACTTGGGTGCCTAGCAGTCTGGACAGCATTTTCAAAATATTAGCACTAGAAGACTTCTCAGAGCCCGGCTATGTAATAGGCACTTTCTTTTCTCTCTCCAAGTTCTCTTCTTTCTTCCCCCTGATAACAGTGTTCTTTGGACTATGCAGTCAAATGTTCTACCACTGAGCTATACCCCCTGTTCCTTGGACTATGGAGGCTGATTCCTACTCCCATTTTATGTGTCTTTGCTGGGTCTCCCAGCCAGAGTCTGGAGCAGGTGTGAACATGTGATCCTGGTATAGCTAATCACATACAACCCTAGAGCTATAAGTTCAGGCTCATGACCCATTCCAGGCCGATCAAAATTCTTCCTGAAGTCTCATGTTATGGATTTTTAGAGAGAGTCCTCCATTTCTTTTAAGTAGTCTCTATGCCCAACGTGGGACTCAAAGTCGTGACCCCAAGATCAAGAGTCATGTGCTCTACCAACTGAGCCAGCCAGGTACCCCAAGACAGAGAATCTTCTTTTATATGTGGGGTTACTAAATTGAAAAGAAATAATATCTGTGACCATTCCCGTTCCCTGTTGCATGGGAAAAGCCCAAATGGAGTTGGAAAAACTATGTGTTGGGAAAGGCCAACACAGAAAAAGAGGAGATGGGGAGAAATTTCAAATGGTCTAGTTTGGAGGGTTTTCCCTCTCAGGTATGTGTACCAACCTCTTTCTCAGCCACTTTCAGATTGCTTTCTGTCACTTCCAACCAAAAGAGTCCTGACTGATACATAGTCAAACTATTTCTTTTTAATATAATTCTCACAGTGGTTGGGATTTGTCCAATGTTAGCTCTGCTAGTGAGTAGCAGAGCTGGGACCTTCTGGCTCCCAAACCAATAGATTTTCTAAACCACAGATCTTCTGACTCCCAAATCAATTATTTCATTTTTCTGTGTTTCTTCCAACTTTGTATGGTGAAAATTTCCAAGCATGCAGAAAACTTAAAAAACAAAAAAGCAGCTACCTATATATCTACCACCTAGATTCTCCTGTTACATTTAACTGTGCTTGCTTTATCATATACCTAGCCATTTCTCTATCCAGGCAAAAAATCTATCTCATTTTAAAAATGCGTTTCAAAGTAAATTGCAACCAGTCCTCTTTTTGTCATGCCATATCTCACCCTTATAGACATGGTGGTATGTTGGATGGGGCTTGGATGGGCCAGCTGGCTTGTCCATATCCATGATGTGCAAGGGCCCTAGTGGCACAGGACAGAACCAGGGATGGGAAAGGAAGGCAGCTGGATGTGAGTCAGAGGCCACCATATATTAAGAGTGGTAAGCCTGGAGGAGACACACGCAAATACGTAAAAATGTAAGTGGACAAAATAATTTTTTGTTAGTGATGAGTGCTACAAAGAGTGTAAAGCACAGCAATAACATAGAGCCTTCTTGTGTGTCAGGGAATACAATATCAGATCAGTCCTAGGAAAGCTTCATGGTGGACGTGACTTTGGGATTCTATCTTAGTGAAGAAGGCAATCAGGCATGTCAAAATCTGGAACAAGAAGTTTGGAGCAGAAGAAAGAGCAAGTAAAAAGGCCCCAGAGCTCCCTCGTAACATAAAACAAGCATAGCACAGTATCCTCCTTCTCCTCTCCACCACCTCCTCCTCTCCCCTCACTCCTGCTCCCTCTCCTTTTCCATCTTCTCCTCTTCATCACCATCATCATCAAACATCCTCATTATGATTGGAAGTACATGTGATATATTCACTAGTGAATCATTGCTGTTTCTAAGTGAGTCGAATTATTACATCTTGTTCGTAACTCTATTGGTCAAAAGGTTATTTTTATAACTCCACCAGTCACTTTCTGGACAAAGATCAAGAGCTCCAAGGGTAGTTTTGACACACAGAAGCCCCATAAGCCTACAGAAATAAGCTGGTCCTAAACAGGAACATGTTGGTCTTTCACAATTGTGCTGGTCCAAAGAACAGGCTCAAATTACATCCCAAACAACTCATGGTTTCTTATGCTGCTCTTTTAACATCATAATTGGCAGGCTCTTGGCCAAAAAAATTGTTGGTTTATCTTGTGTAAATGGCTTAAATATGTGTTTTAGCATTAAAATGATCCAAAACCAACACTTTGCATTGCTTTCCAGTGCCTTTTTGACCTGCCCTCACTGGAAACCAGATTAACTTAAAGCTTTATACATGAAATGTCTTAATCTTCTGAGACCCATTCTGCCTTCATTGGTTTCAGGACCGTGAAGGTGTGGGCCTCTTCAGTTTCTTTTATTTTCAGTAATTTTTTCTTTAATTGTGGAGATATTTGTTCATAAATGAGCCAAAGAACATATGCTTCAAGTTTTATTTTTAAAGTTTTTTAACCATGCCATGAATAATGTCCAAAACATCAATATTAAGCCAAATTAATCCCATAACTGATCCGAAGGACATTTGGATCTAACACATAGTCAACTGATTTTTCTTTTTCCTTTTCTTTTTAAGATTTTCTTTATTTATTTGACAGAGAGAGACACAGCAAGAAAGGGAACACAAGCAGGAGGAATGCGAGAGGGAGAAGCAGGCTTCCTGCTGAGCAAGGAGCCCCATGCAGGGCTGGATCCCAGGACCCTGGAATCATGACCTGAGCCAAAGGCAGACTTTTTCACAAATGAGCCACCCAGGCACACTGTCAACTGCATTTTTCTTATTCAACTCCACAGAAATAGTAGAATTGAATTAGAAAAGTCAGAAATACCCTTAGAAACAACAAAATGGAATTTTTTAAATGTAGAAATTATATATACCACAGTTATTTAGAGCCAGAATTATCATTGGAAAAACTTATTTCTTGGGAGCAAAACTGTATTTATTAAGGGCAACGGTATCCCAAGTACAGGGGTGTCTCTTGGAATTCTCAAAATGTTAATTTTTGCACATACAAACATGGATGCATTGTCACTTTGCAGTAGTATCTCTACAACTGTAGGGTTGGAAGAAGCTGCACTGAATGCTGCTGGCGCTTCCCCAGATCCCCTCCGATCTCTGACTATTTCTGTGCCCTTCCCTTGTCTTCTGTGTTTTTGCTTTTAACAGCGAGCACTTGTGACTCTCTTCGGAGGCCATCCCTTGGGCTCCTGAAGACACTTTGCCCACTTTACTGAGAACGGGACGTGTCTGGGAGTTCATACCCCACTAGTGACTGGTACTAAACTATGAAGCCCTTCTCCCTTCCCTGGAAAAAGTAACTAACTATGAGGTATAATTTCAACTCTAGGGCCTCCCTGTGGGATCTGGCAGAAGCTGGGGCTCTGCTGGAAGTCACTTTTTGCTTGGCATCTTTCTCTCCCCATCTTAGCTCCCGAACACTGGTATCCATTTCTCTCAGAAGTCCCTCTTTAACATAGGACTTATACATGAGTCTTCAGTGCAGAACTTGCTTCTAAAGAATCCCGTGTAAGACCTGAGATGAAGTTCATCTGTTCCAAACCACTTGTTCACAGAAGATTAACCCAATCTATCAATCCTCAAATATTTGTTACAAGCCTGCTAAGTTTTGGGTCCAGTCCAGTCATGGCAAAGTAGATCTCTAGGAAAGTGGAAATGATGGAGTTCCTCTGACCCAGGGCCCAGCTTATCTTCCATCAGAGCCAGGGGAGGGTGTTACCAATGACAAATGGAGGAATTCTCTCCTGCATTTCAGTACCATTCATACTTTATTAACCAACATTCACAGAAGCTGGGTCAGGGAGAAACCAATGAAGATCATTTGGAAAGTTACGTGAATCATCTATACCAATGGGAGGTAGGCCAGTAGAAAAATATCTGTAGATTTGCCCAAGTCCAACAGCATTCAGTGAGCAACTTTGAAACCTTATTATTTGATTATTAATATCATTTTCTTCTAATGTTTATTACTTCTCTCTAAAGTTTACAAATATATAACATAATGACAGTTAAGAAATTATAGGAAATGCTCTTATTTGCCCCAAGAGATCCTAAACACACTGTGAGGAGCTGCCAGTTAAAGCACCTCTAATCTCACCGTACTTTTTAATTTTTTTTTTTTTTTTTTTTTTTTGGATAGAGAGAGAGATCACAAGTAGGTAGAGAGGCAGGCAGAAAGAGAGGGGGAAGCAGACTCCCCATCAAGCAGAGAGCCTGCTGTGGGGCTGGGTCCCAGGAACCCGAGATCACAACCCGAGCCGAAGGCAGAGGCTTAACCCACTGAGCCACCCAGGCACCCCCTCACTGTACTTTTTAATCATCCATCCAATATTTGCTATCAGCAATGGATACTTCCTAGTTCCTAATAAGTCGTGTAATTTTTTTGTACAGCCACCTGGGTGCTCAGTACTTTGAATTGCCAGTGAGAAACATGGATAAAGAGAGGCTCTTGGGCTTGGTACTCTTCTTTTTTGGTTTCCTAGAACCCATTCTAAACAAGCAAACAAAAAACTATGTGCTTCCAATATCATCTGTGGTTGGCAGAGTAACGGCCCCCGAAAGATGTCTATGTACTAATCTCAGGAACCAGTGAGTATGTTATTTTACAAGGTAAAAGGGATCTGTACCTCATGTTCCAACATGGGGGTGGAGGGGGTGTTTCCAGGTTTCCCCACAACAATAATAAAGGCTCCAGACAAACAGCTGGTAACCTACCACTGAACTCTGTTCTAACACTATCTACCTGGAGATAGAATGATATTCCAACAGATTAAGGGCTAAGTCCCATAAGGCTGTCAGTTGCAAAGGGGCCTGGGTGGCTCAGTCCGTTAAGCACCTGCCTTGGGCTCGGGTCACAATTTCAGGGTCCTCGGATTGAGTCCCACATCCAGCTCTCTGCCCAGTGGGGAGTCAGCTTCTCCCTCTCACTCTCCATCTGTACTTTCTTGCTCTCAAATAAATAAATGAAATATTAAACAAACAAACAAATTGTCATTTGCAAACCCAGATTGTTACCTGTGCTACTGACTAACAGGGATCAGAGTTTCCCACAACCCCCTCCTCAGGTTTGATTAATTTGCTAGAACCACTCACAGAATTTAGGAAACATTTTACTTACACGTTGAAAAGAAAATAACAGGCTCAAATTGGTGTCACTTGGGCCAAGTCACCAAACTGCGGCTTAATACCAACCTAACTGCAGTTTCAATCTCCTCCAGGAATGAAGTCTTAACCTGCCAATCAGGAATTTTCTGATACGACTAATGAGGTAATCTGTCACATGAGCCCTCTCCATCGCCCAAAGGTAGGTAATCCACCTAATGAGACCCCCTCCCTTTCTCCTGAGCAAAGGTCACTTTGCCTGGAATAATCCTTTCTTCTCTTCCTTTGCTAATAACTTTCTTGTCCCTCACTCCTTCCTGCAAAAACCTTTCATTTTATACAACTCCTTTGGCACTCCACTTCTACTTTCTACTTGGGGATGCTGCCTGATTCATGAATTGCTTAATACAGCCAATGAGGCTGAATTTTTGTTTTTGTTTAATTTTATTTATTTGACAGAGAGAGATCACAAGTAAGCAGAGAGGCAGGCAGAGAGAGGGAAGCAGGCTCCCCACTGAGCAGAGAGCCCGATGTGGGGCTCGATCCCAGGACCCTGAGATCATGACCTGAGCCGAAGGCAGAGGCTTAACCTACTGAGTCACCCAGGCACACCTGTTTTTGTTTTTCAAAAATGTATTTATTTATTTGAGAGAGAATGAGAGTGCATCAGTGAGGGGAAGTGGAGGGAAGTTGCAGAGGAGAGAGAGTGTCAAGCCGACTGGGTGCTGAGCTAGAAGCACCCAGGGTCTCAGGACCCTGAGATCATGACCCGAGCTAAAACCAAGAGTTGGGTGCTTAACTGACTATGCCACCCAAGCACCCCTGAATTTTTGCTTTTTTAGCATGAGATTAGCATTTTATTGTAAAAGGGTCTAAGTCAAGAATGGTCATATAGAAGGGTGCATAGAGCAAGGTATGGGAAAAAAGCAGAGAGCTTCTTGCCCTCTCTAGGCACACCTCTCCCCCAGCACCTCCATGTATTCACCAACCCTGGAAGCTCTCTGAACCAGTCTATTAATAACAAAAATTCAACCAAGAGGCACCTGGGTGGCTCAGTGGGTTAAGCCTCTGCCTTTGGCTCAGGTCGTGATCTCAGGTCCTGGGATGGAGCCCTGAGTCAGGCTTTCAGCTCAGTGGGGAGTCGGCTTCTCCCTTTCCCTCCCCCCTCCTCCTGCTTGAGCTCGCTGTCTCTCTCTCTCTCTCAATAAATAAATAAAATCTTTTTAAAAAAGTCAACGAAATAAAATTTAAAGATTTAACTGGCTCTACTAATCAATTCATAAATTGGGCAGTATCCCATCTAGTAAGTAGAGGGGTGCTCTCTTTGCTATAGAAAAGGAAAAACTTTTTAAAGTAGAGAAGGAATGAGCAATAGGGAATTATTAGCAAAAAAAAAGGTCTATTGTTTTAGGCAAGGTTGCCCTTCTAAGGGGAACAGAAGGGGTCTATCAGTAAATTTCCTAGTGCTGACCAGGAAATTCCATGTTGGCTGGTTAAAGGTTACATGTGGAGGGGTGGGGAGGCTTGGACTGAAACCATAGTTAGGTTATGTTTGGTATTAACCCTTGGCTTACTGACTTGGGGTCTTAACCTAAGTGACACCATTTTGGGCTGTGATTTTCTTTTCTTTTCTCTTTTTGTGGGATTTTCTTTTTTGAAAGTCCTTTCTGGTTTTTATTAGGGCTTCATTACATTGGCATGGTTGATTAAATCATTAGCCTTTGGTGATAGCTTGAACCCTTTCCCTGGAGCCAGGGAGTTGGGACTGAATTCCAACCCTTTAAGCACATGGTTGGTTCTGCTGGCAACCAGCCCCTGTCCTTAGGTGGGGATCCAAAAGTCACCTCTTTAAGATAACAAAAGAAACTTTACTGCTCTCATCACTTAGGAAATTCCAAGGGTTTTAGGAGAAATGTGTCAGGAATCAAACACAGGAGTCCCTTATCAACGGGGGGATACATTCAAAGTCTCCCAGTTCCCACTGGCTGAAACCGAAGATAGTACCAAACCTTATATATGCTAAGTTTTCTGCTATACAAACATACCTATGATAAAGTTTAATTTATAAATTAAGTGCAGTAACAGATGAACAACAGTAACATAATAAAATGGAATGTTATAACAACATACTATAATAAAAGTTATGTGAATGTGGTCTCTCTCTCTCAAAATATCTTATTGTATTGATCTCACTGTTCCTGTGATGATGTGAGATGAAACAATGCCCAGGTGATGAAGTGAAGTGAGGGGAATGAAGTAAGCATTGTGATGTTGGGTTGGGTTCCTACTGAACTTCAGAGCAGGAAGGGTCAGAAGGAGCATCACCTGCTTTCAGACTGAGGTTGACTGTGAGTCCCAAAACCTCAGGAATTGAAACCCCAGATAAGGAGAGGACTACTGCGTGTATTTCTTACTAAAAATCATGACGTTGCACAAGGCAAAACAAAAATAAGATTATAGATGGAAGTAAGGCTATTAACCAACTGATTTTAAAATGAAGAGATTATCCTAGATTACCCAGCTAGGTACAACGTAATCAGTAGGGCCCTTAAATGTGGAAGAAGGAATCAGAAGCATTAGTGTCAGAGCAATGCTATGTGAGAAAGACCTGGATAACCATTGCTAGCTTTGAGGATAAAGTGGGGCCATGAGCCAAGGGGTGTGAGCAGCCTTTGGGAGCTGGAAAACTCGAGAAAACAGACTCCCCTAGAGCCTCCAGAATGGAACCCAGCCCTACTGGGATGCGTGGATTTTAGCCCAGTGTGATTCATTTCATACTACAGAATTGTAAGATTATAAATTTGTGCTATTACAAAGTTTGTGGTAATTTGTTCTAGCAACAATAGCAAAGCTGTATACCATCTGCTTTCCAGGTTTGTTGTTGCTTCTGAAGAAAGTGTAAAACCCCTCCTGTGTCACAGCCACAGTTCTTTTGTTATTCACTTGGTTTGACTCCCAGGACCTGCATTTGAAATGGCCTACCATTCTTTTTGGCTGTCACTGGGGTTTTCTGTATTTTCCCAGCCTTTTGTCTACAGAACTCAACTGCAATTATGTTTCAAGTGCCATCACTTTCTTCTGGCCTCAGTACAAAACTAACACCAACCACCGCGAATATTTTCAAGCTTAGGAATGCTAGTTCCCCTTGCAATTTACAGTTTGGGGTGTCTGGCTTCCTTTTCTGCCTCCCCTTCCACCCTTCTCTTCTGTTTAATTTGAGATTCTGAAGATATGATGTTCAATGATGTTAGCAATAAAGAATGAAATCCAGATGGGTTATGACAACTGAAAGAAAATTTTCGACTCCTCTGGACAAGATACATTAAGATCAAAGACACAGAGTGATGACATCAGTTTCACTAAGGCCCCAAATAACTCCACATGCATTTACTCACACACTCATTTATTCATTCAATTGAACATTAACAAATATTTATTGAGTGCTGACCATGTGCTGGAAACTGTTCTAAGAGCAGGGGATTTATCCATAACAATGATCTCTGCCCTTGTAAAACTTATTTTCTGGGGCAAGGAAACAGGCAATAAACTAAACATTTAAGTAATCTATGGTGAAGATGGTAAGCTCAATGAGAAAAAAAAAAAGAGCAGGACATGTAAGACAGACTAGGGTTGCTGCAATTTAAGTTGGGTGGACAAAGACAGCTTTACTTTAAAAAGCAGTATTTGAAGAAAGGCTTGAATAAGTGAAGGGGCCAGCCATTTCACATGAAAGAAGCAACTAGTTCAATGGCCTCAAGGCAAGAGCAAGCCTGGAGGGTTCGAGGAGTAGCTAAGTCAGTGTAACTGAAGCAGAAGCAAGGGGGGAGAGAGTTACAGGATGAGGCAGGGAGGCAGTTAATGGAGGGACTCTGAATGAAATAGGGAGCTGTGATCTGCACTCAATTACAAGGTGTGAGTCCCCCCACCCCCAATATTAAGCAATTCTCTGACATCAGCTGAATGTCCTACAATTGAACTCAATTCTGACATTCTCTACCTGGAGATAGGGTCAGATCCCACAGGTTAAGGGCTGAGTCCTACAAGACTGCTTCCCTGCCACCCCACCACCAGCTTTGGATTGAAGGCTTCAGTGATCTCATCCTTCGGTTTGATTAAAAGGCAACCCCAGCTAATAGAACTTAGAGAAACATCGTACTTACTAGACTATCAGATTATTATACAAGGGTATAATTCAGGAACAGCCCAATGGAAGAGATGCATAAGGCAACGTATGTGGAAAGGGTATAGAACTTCCTTGTCCTCTACAAGCTTGGCACACTCCCCTAACCTCCACGTGTTCACCCACTGGGAAGTTCTCTAAGTCTTGTTTGGTTTGATTTTGTTTTATGGAGGCTTCATTACATAGGCAATTTAACCCAATCCCCAGCCCTTCTCCCCCTCTCCTGAGATTGAGGAGGTGGAGCTAAAAGTCCCAACCCTTCATTCTTGTTGTTGGTTCCCCTGGCAACGAGTTCCCATCCTCAGGTGCTTTCCAAATGTCACATCATTAACATAACAAAGACATCATTATATCTCTCCTTGCTGAGGAAATTCCCAGGGTTTTAGGAGCTCTGTGCCAGGAGTGGAATGAAGACCAAATATATATTCCTTATTATATATCACAGTATCACAGAAGCCATTACATAATTTTAAGACCAAGAGGAACATGATCTTACCATGTTTTTTTTTTTTTTTTCAGTTTTATTAATTTAAATAATCTCTACACCCAACCTGGGGCTCAAATTCACCACGCAGAGATCAAGAGTCCCATGCTCCTCCAACTGAGCCAGCCAGGTGCCCCAAATCTTATCATGTTTTATTTAAATGGGCTATTCTAGTTGCTAACATTCTACTGTAGAGAATCAATGGAGAAAGAAAAGGGACACCATGCAGGAGACAACATTAGTAATCTAGGAGAGAGATGATGGTGGTGAGGACTAGGGTGGTGACAATGGGTGTGATAAGAAATAGTCAGATTCTGGTTACATTTCACAGGTAGAGCCAAGATGATTTTATGTTTGACTGCACACATATTATGTGAGAAAGAGAAAAATAAAAGATGACTCCAAGTTTCTTGGTCTCAGGAAGGATGGCATTTTCAATTAGTGAAACGCAGAAGGCTATAGATGGAAAACTTCATGGAGTAGGGGAAGATCAGAAGGTCAAATTGGGGCATGTTACCTCTGATATATCTAATAGATAGTCACTTGAAGCTACCAGCTTGATAGTGAGATATATGAGATAGAGTTCATGGGACATTTCTGGGTTGAAAATATATATTTGAGAGTCATAAACATATAGTTCATGTTTAAAGTCATTAGAATAAAAATGAGATCACCTAAGGAGGTGAGTGTAGATAAAGAAGTCAAAAACTGGCATTCAGCACTAAGATGCCAAGGATATGAGGAAGAACCCACAAAGAAGGCTCAGAAGGAGTCATGGGAGTAGCAGGTGTTAAAATTCAAATGAGTAAATTTGAAGATCTAATTGGCTTTATTAAAGGGTGCCTGGGTGGCTCAGTTGGTTAAGCGCCTGGGTCAGTTGGTTAAGATTCTGACTCTTGATTTCAGCTCAGGTCATGATCTCAGGGTTGTGATCAAGCCCTACTGGGCTCTGCACTGGACGTGGACCCCACTTAAGATTCTCTCTTTCTCCTTCTCCCTTTGATCCTCCCCCTCTATTACCCTCTCTTTTCTCCTCGAAAAAATAAAATAAATAATGGGCTTTGTTAAACGAGTCACAAATCATGCAGCATTCCATCTAGCAAACAGAGGGGAGCTACACTGAGCTATACTAAAGAAAAGTTTTTAAAGGAAGAAAGAGAAGGCGCACACAAAAAAAAAGAGAGAAAGGAATTTATTAGTAAGGAATGCACAGTTTACACAAGGTTGCTCACCTAAGCAGAGGGGAAGAGGTCTATCTGTAGATTGACCAGGAAATTCCATGGCTAGGAGTTACATTCCTGGGGCTTAAAACTGTAGTTAGGTTAGGGATTAAGTTTTCGTTTAGTGACTTGGGGTCTGAACCTAAGTGATGCCATTTGGGGCCTGTGGGGTTTTCTTTGGTGGGGGCAGGGGATGTTGTTTTGGGTTTTCTAATTTTTTTTAAATTTTATTTATTTATTTATTTGCCAGAGAGAGAGAGATAAAGAAAGAGGGAGAGCATAAGTATGGAGAGTGGCAGGCAGAGGGAGAAGCAGGCCCCCCACTAAGCAAGGAGCCCCTTGCAGGATTCGATCCCAGGGCCCCGGGATCATGACCTGAGCCAAAGGCAGATGCTTAACCAATTAAGGCACCCAGGTGTCCCTTGTTTTGTTTTGTTTTGTTTTGTTTTGTTTTAACAGAGGAAAACCAGTAGAGATTGAGGACCTGAAAGCCAAGTGGGTAAGTGCTCTCAGGAAGAGGGAGTGATCAATTGTCCATTAGATACCAGTGTGGAAGCCATTGGTTAGCCTTGACTATAGCAGTTTCTTGGAGTGTTCATGGCAAAACATAATTTGAGTGAGTTTAAAGGTAGGGAAATACAGACAGTTTTTTTGAAGAGTTTTGGTTATCAAAACTAAAATGAGGCTAAGAACAAAACTATAGAAAGAGAATTGAGGTCAAGAGAATGTTTTACAATGAGAAAAATAACAGCATGGATACTTGTACTGATGTGGATGATCAGATGGAGAAGGAAAAATGATATGAGAGCAGAGGGAAGACTTGTTGGAGCTATGTTCTTAAATAGTCCGAAGGAGACCATATAGGGCAGTGGTTCCCAAGCTCTAGTGTGAATCAGAATTCCCAGAGGGCCTGCAAAACCCAGATTGCTGGGCCCTACCCCAGAGCTTCTGATTCAGTAGATCTGGGATGGAACCTGAAATTCTACATTTCTCAGTTCTCCGGCAGTGTTGATGCCGCTGCTTTGGGGATCCTACTTTGGAAACCACTGGTTTATTGGGAAGGAGGTTGTTGACTCTAAACAGGAGTCCATCCATAGTCTGCAGTAACAGATTCATTCATTAAAGTAGTTATACAGGAGGGTTTATTTTGGAAAGATACAGCTGAGAAGACAAAAACAGCTAACAGACAATCTCTATCTTAAGCTATAGGACTTAACAAGAACCTGGCATTGCTTCCGAAGAGAAGTCACTCGGGATAAGTCTAAGTTTGCATGTACACTACCTTCACCTCCACACTAGCTGGGCCATTTTTCTGATGTCCAGCCAAGCAGAAACACTTGGTTCACATAATCACTCAGTTTACATGATTGGAACGTTTCCGAGGCCACTCCTGGCTGAGCTTCTGCAGCATTCTTGGGAGTCCCAGGTGCATCACACCCTCAGCCTGCTCTTTCCAACGCATGTTCCACAACATCGCAAAAGAGCCTAACTAAATGTGGTGGTGTTGTTTTACTGGCCAGCATTTGGAATTGTGATTAGCTGGGGGCCAAGCCAAAAACCTCAAGAAGCCCGAGTCTTGTATTTTCTTTTTTACTTTTTTTTTTGTTCTTCTTGCAATGTTCCTCGCTTGCCAGAAACAGCCACTATCATTCAATCTTTCCATAACATTTTTTTCTTATTGCAGAGATGGGCACAACAACATATGTAACAACAGCAACTTCCCTCTGTATAGCTGTTAGGGATTTAAAAACAGTTTCATATTCAATTTATTATGCCCATTTTATCTGTGAGGAAACTGAAGCTCCCAGGGAGCTTCCAGCACTCCAGGTCTTTGAATTCTGAATTTCTTTTTTACATACAGCCCTGTGGAAGTTTAAAGTGTGCAGTATAATTAGTCGACATATGTATATTGTGAAATGATGATCGCAGTGAAGCATTGGGAACAATAATGCAATGAACCCAAGGCCCTCCAGGGTAAAAAGAAAGATCAAGGAACTTAGTAAGTGGGCTTTGACTTAAGCAAGGAGGAGAACAAGATGGAGATCAGTACTTGCCCTCAAAGAATGATACA
>PISX010029846.1:0-19496 GCA_004024625.1 Mellivora capensis | reverse complement strand
AACTGAGCCACCCAGGCGTCCCTTAACTACTTTTTTGTAGTTATTCTGTTTCACAGAAGCATTTAATTTTAATCTAATGAAATACACTACTTTTCTTTCTTCTTAGCTTTTGCTATTCATTTTCTAGATCTTGTTTAAGAAAACCTCCCTTTGCTAAGATTCTAAACATATTTTTTGATGTTTCTTCTAACACGTCAATCATTTTGCTATTACCAGGCCCCAGATGAGGAACTCAAAGTTCAGAAGTTTTAGATGTTTGACCAAAATGATAAAACTAGAAACAACGAAGGTCGGCTCTCGACTGAGACATAGCTCTATATGATCAAAGCCAACGTAACAATTTCACATCACCTTCCTGAAGAAGGAATTTAAAGTCTGAGAGAAGTGGAATATACAGATGTCTAACAATGATGAAATTTGGGACAAATGCACATCTTTGCACTGAGGATACACAAAGGACTGACCTATAAAGGATTCATCAACCTCAGAGAAGCAGCATAATCTCCTCCGTCCATAGAAACTGTGGCCAAAGGGCTTGAGCAACTGGAGATCTGAACACTCCTGAGGAACTAAGCGGTGCCAACTGCTGTCACTCAGAGGTCCAGCTACTCCTGTTCACTCACTCATCCACCCATTCCAGCAAACAAAAACACACCCAACACCCAACACGTCCCAGGCGATGCTCCCAAGCTCCACACCCACATTTTTATCCTTTGCTAGATTCCCCCACATGGATGTTCTGCAAGTTCCTACAGCTTGGCTTACTCAAAACCAACCTCTACATCACAGTGTGCCTTGGATTCTTATGGTCATTCAGGTCACATGCCTTCGGTCTGCCACCAGAAAGTGAGCTGTCTCGGGTGAGATTCATGCCTGATGCACCTCTGAGTCCTTCAAAGCCTAGAGTCTAAGGCCTCAGGCCATATGGGCTTTCTTTACTGGACTCATTACATTTCTGTGTGATCAGTGGCTTCACTTTCTCTCCCGTGGACTACCCTGTGATATTTTTTAAGGGTGAGCTAGCGTGAATAAAGGAAAAGGGAAGAAAAGGGAGGGAAGGAAAAAACATCTTGTATTTTCATCAAATCTTATCTTCCTAAGTGATTTTCCCATTTCATTTGGGGTCATTATTTATTCTCACATCCACCAGTCCTCTTCCCCCACCTTGGCACGGGCATTACTATGATCTTCCGATTCCTCTGCCTTCCTTTAACGTCTATAATATTAGCTGTTAACTCTTGTTGCTTCTACTGCAATTTTGTCCAAATCTTTTCTGTTCTCTTGGCCACCATCTTGCTTCAGGCTGTCTGTCTCTTGCAAAAGCTATTATAAATGGTCTCCAACCTGGGCACCCCACACCAATTCATACGACACCCACTGCTGCCTCCAAAACTTTCCTGATTCATGCTCTCATTCTTTGCTTGAAACCTTCCAAGTTCCCTACGATCCATGGAATTCACTCAGACCTCTCCGCTAGACTTGAAGGCTCTACGTAATACGCCATCTACATTTTGGTTGTAGTGTTCCACTGCTGTCCTGCTGAAGCCTTCTCCTCTTCCCTTGTACTCCCCAAGTACTTTTCATTAAATACACCTTGCATTTTCCATCTCTGTCACTTCTGCCTGGGCCAGGCTTCCTCATTCTATCCTTCGAGCCCACTGCAAACACCCGCTGTTTCGTGAAGTAGGTCCAGACACCCCAACAGACAGGATGGCTGCCTCCTTTGATATCAGCAGCACTTTGTATTGCCTTCTTGGAATCAATCTTGTTTGCTTGATGCATTTAATCCTGTTTTATTTATAGTCCCTTGGTATTTACCTTACCTTAAGGTAAGGGTCAGTAGTTTCCTTATTTTGTGTTTTTGGCAGAGTCTAGTACAGAGCCTTGTACCTACAGGCAATCAATCAAGTATTTGTTGGAGCTGAACTGTTCTCTAAACTTTGCTGTAAGCTCTTTGAGGACAGTGAGTATTTTTAAGTATTTAAATATTTTTTAAGTATTTTAAAAGTATTTAAAGTATTTTACATATTGCTGTGTCTCTTGATACAACTAAGGGCCTTATACATAACAGGTGATTGAAACATATTTATTTAAATAACTTCCCAGCTCCAGAGCAAGATTTTTCAAAATACATGTAATGCTGGCATTAACCTAAAATATTCACTTGGAAATCTCTCACCAATTAACACAAAAGAAAAAGGAAAGAAACACTGACTGACCCTAACATTCTTTTCCTTTAGTTTTATATGATAATGCCTAACTCGTACTAGGTGCTTATCATGTGCCAGACTTTGTACTCCAAGCCCTACAATGCTCATCTCATGTAGTCCTCACCCCAGCACCACGAGGCCCTGCCTTTCCCCCACTTGATGGGCAAGAGGTGCAGGGAAGTGAAGTAACTTGACCCCACACTGAGCAAGTGGCAGAGCTAAGATTTGAACTCAGGCAGTTTCTGCCTCCAGAGCCCATGGTTGTCACCATCATGGCACCCTACCTGGACAGACTTTACTGAGCCCCTTAATTTTAACAGTTGGGGTTAAAAGGGGAAAAAAAGCTTCTAAAAATACTAAAACAAGAACTTCTTATCTTTTAGATTATTTTAATGGACAGAAAAATAAATAATTGTTACATCTGTTTCATCCAACTCAATGTAAGCTTCAAATTTAAGAGACCTATTTGTTTTTTCTCAAACAACACCCAAGGTCCATACTTAACTATGCATCCCAAGGAGAGAAGAGATGACAAAGATTAGATACTAGCAGACTACTGAAAAATCATTTAACTTTGGAAAGCTATCTAGAAAGCTCAGAATCAAAGAAAACCACTGACTCCTCCCTTTCCATGCAAGTCTTTACACACTCAAAAACTCTTGTTGGTGGTCTGGACTCTTGATTGGTTGGCAGACAAGGGGTGTGAGGGTTGTCACAGATAGTCTACAAGATAAAAAAAAAAACAAACACCAGAAATGTCTCTCTTTTTGAATTTTCATTCAGTCTGCATAGAAAAGCACTTGTGCCAATTCTGGCCAAGTGCTGGAAAAGAATATATTAGCACCAAGGAGCTGAGAGACTGCGAAACTGGAGAGAAGGAAAAAGTTATAACGGCCTTAAATATGATGAGGGCACATTGAGGAAAAAGTCGCACACTGGAAGATAGAAGTCATTGCTTCACTTAGGGTTTCAGAGATACAGGATGCTAATCAGGGATGAATTCCAGTGTTAGATCCAAGGAACACCACTGCCACCCTGATCACCAGTGTCTCTTCAATCTCCAATGGAAATATTAAAGACGAGATTTATTAACTCCAGCTGAAATTATAGGAAGCAAGGACAAAGTCTGATCTTTAGTAAAATGAAGCAGAAAAATACCAACTGATGCTTCAACTCCTTGGGTCATCGATTTATCTGCTCAAAGTTAGAAAAAATGAATATAAAAAGTCAGATCACGGTAACTTCCACTATTCGTCGTAGCTACTGTTTTCTAGATCTAAGTGCTAATGTTAAAAACAGACCATATGTATGATGAATTTCTGTGACTCAAGCAATATGTTAAGATCCAAATCCCATTTATGAAGCAAAATTTTATTACAGGATATTTCCACTCTTTCATGATGATCTAAAGTACTCAGTTGTTAGTGACTTCAGTATTTCAAGGTGTAGATCGGATGTTCAGAGAAGAACAGAGGAGAAAAGAATTAGCCCATTATGTTCAATAATGTATCATGGAAAATGACAGCCTGAAATACTCATGAGCACCAGCCAACTCCCTCTGCTGTAGCAGAAATCACAAAAACAAAAACAAAGCACATAATGGAAAAAGGAGTTTAAGTCAAGTGAAAACACCTTATGACATTTCAAGCTTCTTAAAAATACATCCACTCAGACATGAAAAACAGAGCAAATAACTAACCCCAAAATCAAATGCAAAAACCATGTTGCTCTAACACAACTGAATAAGTGCAAATTCATAACAGTTTGTAATTTTTTTTAAGAAATCAGTGAAAACAGCATTAACTAAATGTTTTCACAGAGATGGAACATTAAGTTTTAATACATCTACTGATTTGCATGAGAAAACTTTGTTTCAGACCAAGGCAGCTCTCACATTCACTCAAAAGCCCCAATACCCTTAACACCATGAAGGTGAAGTGCCAACTATTTTGGTAGAGACCTTTTTTTTTTTTTTTCGAGATTTTTATTTTAAGCATTAGGTTTGATATATGGAAAAAGTAATGACAAGATGGGATTTATATTTATGTAGGTAAATTAGAAAATGAAATTCAGAGCTGGACAGAGTGACAGATCAAGTGGTATAAAATAGAAATTACGGCCAACCAGGCTCAGATTAAAAAACTGCCTTCAGCTCAGGTCATGATCCCAGGATCCTGGGATTGAGCCCCACATCCGGCTCTCTGCTCACCAGGGAGCCTACTTCCCCCTCTCTCTCTCTGCCTGCTGCTCTGCCTACTTGTGCTCTCTCTCCTTCTATCAAATAAATAAATAAAATCTTTAAAAAAAACCAAAAACTGATGAGAGATCCCAGCCTATAACTTCAAAGAGAGAGAGAGAAAAGCTAAGAGAATGTCAGTCAGTTTTGTAATTTAGGTTAATTTTGTTTCAGATTTTAGAGAGGAATTGTACGATTAAATGTTAAACTTCTAAAGCACTATTTCTTAGGTGCCTCCAGAGCAACTCATTATGACCTCATACTTTTGTAGTATCTTCCAACATAATTGAAACTTCAGGGACAGCATATTTTAATACTGGAATTAAACTGAGAAAGAAGTTTGTTCCAAAATAATTTTCACTTGACTTGCTTCCAACATTAATTTGTTATAACAGTAGTTATAGAAATCTCTACCCAGGGGATTGATGACCTGGTCTCCGAGATGGACGTTATACAAGTATGGTAGAGACCTATCTTAAAAGTACATCATTTTCCTCTCCAAGACAACTTTATCCACAACACTCCGTGTCCTGAGCAATGAAGCTTTAGGTGTTCATTCTAAGAATGAAAGAGGTGGAGAAAAAGAAAAATATATGTGAGTCCTCCCCCCAATAAATCTCAATCTTACTTCACGCCTTTTCCTTCACATTTAACATTTTAAGACGCTAATAATTTTACCATATTTCCCCCTGGAGTGTTCTCTATCAAGATTAAAAAAGGGCTTATTCAGGAACAAACAGGATACAGGAGTGATGGAACAGCTTCCAGGCAGGCTATAAATAGCAATCGCATTTTCAAGAAATCTTGTGCCGGTGCGTAAGTTACAGCTGAAACAGGCAGTGCAGATTTTATTACAATGGTGTCACCAAAATTCATTGTTATATGAGAAATGCAATCTTACCAAGTTTTCTTGGTTCCTGGCTGCTATTTTCTGCTCCTCTTCTGCCCCATTTTTCATGTACTTGACCTCTTCCACCGGTTTGATCCTATACTCATCTGAGCACCAAAAAAAGAAAAGACATTTTATAACTTTTTCACAACAGTAGAAAAGTGTCACTGAGAAAAGCCCCCAGGAGTGTAATTTGTCAGAGCCCTTTCCCTGCAGCCTTCGTATGTGGTTCATTTGAAACAATCTGGAAGACGCTTAACCAGCCTCTTTCTAGAAGGTGCTCTCCTCTGCCCATTGGAAAGAGCCCCGGCACCATGAAGGCAGCTAATGAACATGGCATTGCCTGGTCACTTTACAGAGAGCAAAGGGCAGCAGAGGAAACAGAAGTTATTCTGCCTTTAAAGACTATCTGGAATCAACACATAACAGGGCATTTCACATAATGGTCTAAGAAAGTTTCTTCTCCATGAGAACATTAGTTCAAAATGCCTGTGGCAGCAACTTTCAGCAATACACACACACCTTAATTTCCCTCTTTTGCAAAAATGAAATATTGGTTAAGACTAAAGAGTTTAATTGACCAACAAATAGATACCAAAAATAGGGGACTGAAATTTTCCTACTTGTGATCCCCATATTAAACATGGAGCAGTCTGCAATCACTTCATATGCTGCACACATATGTGCATGCATGCACGCGTGCGCGCGCACACACACACACACACACACACACTTTAATCTCTGTACAGTTAGAGGCATGAAGAGCCACAGGATTTAAGGGAGCTCATAGGCATATCACTGAAGACTAGAGAGGTCGTGGGCCTCTAGGTAATGGGATCTCAACTTCCCAACAGCCAGAGAGAGAGAGTACAATAAATCTGTCTCGTATATAGCACAGCACAAACTCTGGAGAACATACAGCTACAGCTCTTCTCCAGGGCAGCGGTCTGGAAATGACGATAACGCTTCCATCAGATTCCCGTCAACAGGAAATGACTTGGAAACCCTAAGGTCCAAATAGGTGTGACTTCGAGTCATCTTTAATTTGTTGGAAAAATCACAGAAATTGTGCAAGTGGAAAATGCCACCAATCAACAAACTGACGGTTGCCTAGCATAGGCATGGAATAAAGCCCATGATGGTCTACCTGAAAGGCAGACGTTTATCGCCAAGGGAGTTTGCATTTCAGTCCAGGAAGTTGTAGTGTAATAACCCTCAACACACTACCTCCTCCCCCCAAGAGGTTTGCTAAAGTAACATTTTCCCAAGTAACTGTACTGTTCAAATGTTTCTCAAAATGATCATCCTTAGGAAAGTAGTACGTTTGCATGTATCTGAATAAAGATTCTGTGTTCATGGCTAAGCCAATTGTTTTTTTCCACCTGGCAATTCAAGGTAGTTATTGATTCTGCTTCTTTCTGAAGAAATTAGGAAGACCGGTGTGAAGTTACAGTAATGAGCCCTGCAGGGATATGGAGTCCTAAATGTATTAACTAGTTAATCGGTGAACTCCGATCCACAGTCACAACACAGAAGAATTTCACATTCCAATTTGGCTTTAAGAGGAAAAAAATGAAAGCAAATGAACAAAATGGACACATGTAATTAAGGATTACTTACTCAGAAGTTAGAAAAGCACTTGTTAATTATAAAAAAAAAAGACATCGACAAATTATGCCTCCAATATAATTACACAGAGACAAAAATAAAGGTTAAAAAAAAAAGCTAGAGATGAGCCTCGTAACTTCAATTTGGGGCGTTAATATTTATAAACCATAGTTCACTTGGATAAATACTAACATTTCACTGGACTAAATTGTGATCTTAATTACTTCTGGTCTCTATTTACATATAAATTATACACACACGCACATATTTTTTAAACTTAATTTCAGTGGATTTCTATGACTGTCTGTAGGATTCTACCCCTCAGGTGATAGCACAAGGAAAGCACAACATTTCAGAACCTAAGCAGAACTTTCTGAAAGATGATACTTTGCCCACTGCACAGCCAAGAGTATGTCCTAGAGAAGATTGACCCTTGTCTTGTCCCCTCCTCTCCACCCACTAAGCCATGGCCCACCATCCACACTCTCTGAGCCATAGCAATATTCAGTCTTCATTTGCTTTTTTACCCTCCAGGGAACGCAACTGAATTGAAAGTAGTAGACAACCTATTAATATTTTCCTAATATACTTCTTCAATGAAATGGGAAACCTGCTGGCGACATGACTTTCAAAGCAGCATTATCCCAAATACAGGCTTTTTTTTTTTTTTTTTTAACATCAAGGCAGAATCATCATCAATTCAGAAAGAAGATAGGTTTTAGCGTGTCATTAACAACCACGGCTGGCTGGCCGATGCGAACACAAAGAAAGAAAAAACAAACAGCCACGACTACAAAGCCAGACCTATCATTATTACTTACACAACACACTGCACAAAATCCATTGTGGTATAAAAGAACAACAAAAAAGCCAGCAAGACCCTTCGATAAACCACAATTTGTACAAAGCAAATACTTAAAAAAAAAAAAAGGTCTGTTACATTTCTCAGAGGCTTTCATGAAGATGTCCATCTGGAAACAGACAACTCATCAACAAATGTGTCACACATTTCCATGGCGATGCAGCCGTCAGGAACAGCACTCGCCAGCAAGCCTCAGTGCGGACGGATGGAGCTTCTCGGGTTCTGACAGTGCACCAGCCAGGCAAAAATCCCGTTTTCCTTTGTTTAAGGCACAGGGGAGCCAGTGTGGGACTCTGGGCCCCCTTCATCAAGCCCCACACTGGAGGCAATTAGCACAGCCACCGGTAGAAGCCAGAGCGTCCTGGCATCAGAACAATGTGCCAACTTGATTAAGAGGAGGGAGAGGCAGGACCATCTTCCTCTGGCTCCCTCACACCTGTTCACAATGTTTCTTTTCTTCCTGTTGATATTGTCAGGTGGCCTATTAAAATGCACGTCAGGAACAGGAGGCTGACACCCCGTTCGAAACCCGCTCCCCCTCCTCTCTATGTAAACAGTCGCAAGCTGCGCTGGTCAAAATAATTCTGGGGTAAAAGCAATGCATTGGTGGTATTTTTAGCATTTTACTCCCCATCCTACATCAGAGAGGGGCCGGATTGTTTTTGCGATGGCTCTGGCATGAAGATACAGTTTCCCACCAAATCTGTGGGCTTCATTTTGATGTACAGTATATACTCTCTCTGTGTGTGTGTGTGTGTGTGTGTGTGTGTTTGATGTGTGTACAATATTAGAGCTTTTAGAATAGGAAGGGATCAGTAGGCTGCACATGCTTTAGGCAATATGAACTCACCCCATTTTCTGGATCCTGTCAATTCTTCCATCATCAACAACTCACTGGCCCTATCCTAATTCTCCCAAGTTTTGCCATAAGGTTACCTTTATAATCAAGGCAACGGGCTTTCAGATGAGCCTGTGAGATGGAGATAAGTGCTGGAGTGAGTTTATAATGCCAGAATTATTAAAAAAAAAAAAGTTAACAGTTTTCCCAGATGTATATATTAGATGGGGAAGGAAGAAAGGCAGAATGCCTTATACGCTATTCTCTCTAGCAAGAAGGGATCTTACAGTTATTTGCTAAAATGGTGAAATTTGCATCTGCTTTCATACCTTCTTGCCCAGTCTTCTTTTGATCAATGACACATATGTGGTAATAAATTTGTTTTCCAGGACTGTTCCAATTTCAAAAATTCTGTGTTAATGTCCATGTTAATGTCCTCATATTAAGAATGTCCAACATCTGGGCATCTTAACTGAACGCTCTGGATTGCCTCTTTATCCAGAATTTGCATGGAGATTCTCTGGTAGACAATTATGATATGCTCAGGAGAACATGAGAGCTTGGAAAAGATATTGCAAGAAGTATTTATAAACATAAGCCATTGGAAAAAAAACAACTATACTAACCTTACGGCATACACTTGTTCCTCTGGGGTTCCTCCCATTGAATAGCCTGTCTCCCAAGCTAACTAAATTTGAGCCTTAAAATCCCGGTACAACTCCAAATTCTTGCTTAGGATCTTTGTTTCCTTACTTGGTAGGATTTTTCAAGAAGCAAGTATTCATAATGGCTAAAAGCTTGGCTTCTAGAGCTGGAATGCCTAGCCATTCAACCCTGGGCAAGTTACTCATCCTTTCTGTGCCCTGATTTCTTCATTGGTAAATTGGGAATATCTACAGTACCTAATCTCACACACAGAGTCACATGAATTAATACATGAAAACAGTACCTTGTCTATAGTAAATACTCAATATATGTTAGCTGCTGCTTTAGAAAGCTCTGCTGGTTCTGCAGGGAATACTATTCCTAATGTACAAAATCCATCAAGATACAAAAAGAAAAGGCATAATATAAACATCACTAATTAATTGAACCAAAAATTGTGACTTAACTGCATTAACAAATGAAGAGAAAGGAAGAAGGGGATTTATGATCCATTTATCATCCCTAATAAGGCTTCAGTATTTTTTTAGCCATGCACCTATATTACTTTAATCAAATTACTAACTAAAGTACCATATTACTTCAGTTAGAATAATTTTGAAAGAATAATAAACAACTTCTATGACTGAGAAAAGTGATCATTATTTAAGTGAAACCAGGAGTACAACAAAATGGCGCCCCTCTATCTTCCCTTATGTCCTCATTCAACAGTTGCCATCGGCACCACCTCGGTGTAGCCTACCCTGAGGGCCAAGAGCGAACAAGTGCGATCCCAACTAAGAACAGGCAGAATGACTGTTTTCGAGCCAGAAGAGTAGAGGCGGCTCTACAAACAAGCAACTGTAGAAGGAAAACCCTTTTCTGGAAGGACAAAGAGGCAGGACTCTCTGAAACTACAAACCAAAGATGGACCTGTGGTCAAGTGCCGTGGGAAGACATGTCTTCTCACTCCGGGAGACTCCGGCTCACCCGCGGCGCCTGCTCCACCGGTGCCACTCAACAAACAGCATGTCTCTGGGTGCGAAGCCCTGGTCTTTCTCGGGGGTTCATCAGGCGCAGTGCATAATGTGGACTGTGTGCCTGCGTTGTTACTCAAACTGTCTGGCACATAGAAGGTGTTTAATAAAGTCTTCTTTTAAAAAAGAGAGAAAAAAGCAGAGACCTGACTTTAGTTCCTACATGAATAACTATTTCCCCTAATCAGTGAATGCTTCAGTCCTGTTTGTCTCAGGGGTCCATTTTTTTTCCTGCTAGATTTTCCAAGGAAGAAAAAGCATCTCTAATTGAAAAAAACAAACAAACAAAAAAACAAACCAATAACCTTCTTTGCATTTTTTTTTGCATCCAAATGCAATGGGTGTGAAACTGCTTCCAAGTACATTTTTTGGTTTATGGATGTCCTCAGTGTGACATTGAGGGTGTCACATAAAAAGTGCCTTGTCTATAGTAAATACTCAATATATGTTAGCTAAATATATGTTATTATATGTTAGCACATTGCTAAAAATGTGCCTGAGCTGGACAGGCACATCACAGACATAATGTGGGTTCAGTTCCAGACCACTGCCATAAAGCAAATATGCAATAAAGTAAGTCAAATAAATGTTTCAGTTCCCTACGAGATATAGAGGTTGTTTACACTCTATGATAGTTTATAAAGTACACAATAGCCTTAGGTCTAAAAAATCCAATGTACATACCTTAAATTTAAGAATACTTTATTGCTACCTGTAACACTTTCTGCTGGGCTCATGGAGTAGAGTGGAAGCAACACAATTTTTCAATATTAGAAACAATTAAGGAAGAATACGTTTAGATCATTTGCCAAAATAGCAATCAATATATTTCCTGCAATTTGACTTCAAAGGCCCTACCATTAAGAAACTGGATCCCAAAGATTACAGGTGAGGTCCATATTTGGGTGGAGGTCAAGGAAGTCCAACCAAAAGAACTGGAATTGACTAAACGTGACAAATCTGGACTGAACAAACGTTCTTTGTAAAAGGGCTACTTTGGAGATTATGATTCTGACTTTGGAGGCACGATGTGATTGGCAGTGGAAGGAATTACATGTAAAATTCCTAAAATATGTATTGACCTTTGAAAAATAATAAATAAAGATAAAAATACTTCACTGCTAAAAAATGCTAACCATCATCTGAGCTTTTAGCAAGTCATAAACTTTTTATGAGTGGAACTCGATGTTGATGGCTGCTGACTGATTGGGGTGGGGTGGTGGCTGCTGAGCTCTGGGTTAGCTCAGGCAATTTCTTAAAATAAGACAGCCTAGAAGACTGCCACCTCAAAGGAAACTTCCTTTCATGAACAATTTCTCTGTAGCATGCAATGCTGCTTGACAGCATTTTATACAAAAGTAGAACTTCTTTCAAAATCAGTCAATCCTCTCCAACACTGTTGTTACTTTGTCAACTAAAGCTACGTAATATTCTATCTATCCACACATCTATCCAGCCAGCCATCCATCTATGTATCTATCCATCCAACTATCCATCCACCTATGTGTCTATCTAATCATCCATCCATCCACCTATGTGTCTATCCATCCATCCATCCATCCATCCATCCATCCATCCATGTATAAATGTATCTATCCATCCATCCATCCATGTATGTATGTGACTATCTATCCATCCAACCTTCCTCCCATCTATGTATCTATGTATCAGTCTATGAATCCATTCATCCATCCATCTATCTTTTGTTATCATTTCAACAGTCTTCACAGCATCTTCACCAGGAGTAGATTCCATCTCAAGAAAACACTTTCTTTGCTCATTCATAGTAAGCAGCTCCTTAGCCACTCAACTTTGATCATGAGATTGTAGTAATTCAGTCCCATCTTAAGGTTCCATTTCGAATTCAATTCTCTTGCTATTTCACCACATCTGCAGTCATTTCCTCCTCTGAAGTCTTAAGCCCCTTTCTAAGTCATCCATGAGGACTGCAATCACTTTTTCCGAAATCCTGTTCCTGTTGGCATTTAGACCTCTTCCCATGAATCACATATGCTCTTAATGGCATCTAGGATGGAGAATCCTTTCCAGAAGGCTTTCAGCTTACTTTTTCCAGATCAGAAAAATCATCTCTCTGTGGGAGTTACAGCCCTATGAAATGTATTCCTTAAGTGATAAGACTTGAAAGTCAAAATTATTCCTTGATCCACAGGCTGCAGAATGGATGTGTTAGCTGACATAAAAACAACATTCGTCTCATTTTATGTCTCCGCTAGAGCTCCTGGGTGAGCAGGTATAACGTCAATGAGTGCTAATATTTTGAAAACAAAAACAAAAACTTTTTTTTTTTCTGAGCAGATCTCAACAATGGGCTTAAAATAGTAAACATGTTATAAACAGATGTGCTTGTCATCCAAGATTTGTTGTTCCATTTCTAGAGCATGGGCTGAGTATATTTAGCATAGTTCTTAAGAGCCAAGGATTTTCGGAATGTGAAATGAGCACTGGCTTCAACTTTAAGTCACCAGCTGCATGAGTCCCTAACAAGACAGTCAGCCTGTCCTTGGAAGCTTTGAAAGCAGGAACTGACTTCTCCTCTCTAGCTATGAACACATGCTAGCTGGCACCCAGAAGGCTGTCACATCTACACTGGAAATCTGTTGTATCATGTAGCCACCTTCATTGATTATCACAGCTAGGTCTTCTGGATAACTTGGTACAGCTTCACCATCAGCGCCTGCGGCTTCCTTCCTGCACTTTTGTTATGAAGATGGCTTCTCTCCTTAACGCCTAATGAACTAACTTCTGCTAGCTTCCAACTTTACTTCTGCAGCTTCCTCAGTCTTCACAGAATGGAAGAGAGGTAGGGACTTGCTCTGGATTAGGCTTTGGCTTAAGGGAATGCTGTGGCTGCTTGGATCTTCTAATCAAACCACTATCATTTGTGTGCTCCCTGGAGTACAGCACTTTTAATTTCCTTCAAGAACCTTTCCTTTGCATTCACGATGTGGCTAACTATTTGGTGCAAGAGGCCTCGCTTCCAGCTTATCTTGTCTCTTGATGTGCCTTCCTCCTAAGCTTAAGCATTTTTAGTGTTTGATTTCAAGTGAGAAACGTGTGACTCTTCCTTACACTCAAAGACTTGGAGGCCATTGTTGGGATATCCACTGCCCCAATTTCAATATTGTGTCTCAGGGGCTAGGGAGGCCCAGGGAGGAGGAGAGACGTGGGGGAACGGCTGGTCAATAAAGCAGTCAGAATACACACAGCGTTTACCAATGACATCCCCATCGTACATCGGTGTGGCCTGTGGCGCCCCAAACAATGACAAACAGTAACATTGAGATCACTGATCACAGATCATCATGACAAGCATAATAATAATAACGAAAAGGTTTGAAATATTCCAAGAATTACCAGAATGTGACCCAGGGACACGAAGTGAGCAAATGCTGTTGGAAAATGGTGCCAAAAGACTTGCTGGATGCAGGGCTGCCACAGACCTTTGATTTGCTTAAAAAACTAACAAACAAACGAAAAAGGCGGTATCTGCAAAGTGCAAAGTGCAATAAAGCACAACAAAATGAAATGAAGCATGCTTGTATGTCACCGGACTCGGCCTCTGAACTTGCCTCACCCCTCCGGTCATCCTCATCTTACAACACATTTTGTGTTTCTTATTTTTGCAGCAGTGGGTGGGGCCTGATATCTGCTGGATTGAACAGAATTTTGTTATGGAGGCATTACAGAGCAGAGAAGAGTGAAAGCTTTGATGACTTCAGCATAGCTAACCCTTCTTCACTTCTAAACCCTCCCCCTCTTGAGAGCTCGTACTGGGTACATCTAAGAAGCTGCTGTGTGCTGGGTTCTGTGACAACCAATGCAGGGGTTATGGAGGTGGCTGGGAGTGCCAAGGAGAACCAGCTGTCTGGAAGGGAAGGCTCATGCTCTGAGTACCCCTCTCCTATCCTATCCGAAGCACATTCCTCAGCATGCACAGACTGACCCCATTCCACTCGGCCATTCCTCACCAGGGCTGATTCTAAATCTGGAACAATCTTGGGCAAGCCAGAGACCGGGTTGAAGGTGCTCATAGACCATTATCAATTCTCTGAGTCGGGCAGTTCCTTAGTGATAATTACTGTACCTTGCTTGTAGAAAGTGATTGTGCCCTCTCCAATGTAATTGTTATTATTAAGCAATTTCTAGGGTAATTATAAACTGCCCATTCTAAATGTCTTGAACATTTCAAAACAAGGCTTTGGTACATTTAATAGAAAACACTTTTCAAATCCACCTAATAAAGGGAAAGTGATTTCAAATTAAGATTGTTTGACACATTATGTGCTAATGATCTAAAAATAGAAGTTGTTCAAAATTAACAAGCAAGAAAATTAAATGTTTAGACTTTTTATGTGTGGAGAAGAGACATGGAGAGGTCTGGCCCCGGGGGTTTCTACTAGGGGAAGTAGGAACATTGTACATATCTCCCATGATTTCAAAATCCCCACATTTTAATGTCACAAAGAGCAATTCTCCTATGCCTATTGCATCCTTATTCTCTAGTGAAACCTAATGCTTGCTTGTATTTGAAAACCAGAGAGAAAAGGCCTTGGGGGGTGCTGATTCCATTTAGGCTGGCTTCAGTGGTATAAAACTCATTTCAGCACCCTCGTCCATAGAGGGTACCATCTTTTCCCAAAACAGGCAATGAATTGAAGTGTGGAAGCGGTACCTAGTTTTTATTTTACTTTGAGGACACTGATGAGCATTTTTCCATGTGTCGATAGCAGTCATTTGTACTTCCGTCTACGTGAAGCATCGCTTCATATCTGTTGCCCTTTTTTTCTTATTGGAGTTATACTGTTTTTCTTACTGACTGCTATGAGCTCTTTGAAAACTAAACCTATTTAGGACACACTTCTGACCCAAAACGGTCTGGGCAAAAACACTCTTGATTTTAATTTGGACATGAGAAAGTGGAAGGAACTAGCCGCTTTCTGTCTTTGAGTCAAGTGTGGGGGTATCTTGTGCTGCTTTTCTGTGTTTCTCTCCTTCAGCATATTTACTGGGCACCTACGATCTGCCAGAGAAGATAGTGTTCAGTCCTGGGCGTTATGTCCAGGAGGAGAAAGTGTCCCTGTTCTGAAGAGCTCACAGCCTCTTCTGGAGGAGTGGGTGTGGAAGACACAGGAAAATAGGGAAGGAAGGACACAGTCTCTATAGCTATGAGAAGGACATGTATTGGATGGTTGTGATAAAAAGGAGATAAAAGGGTGAGACCCTCTAAGGAAGGCTGGGGAGAGAGTCTTGGAGGAGGTGACGTATCTCAGTGGAGTCCTGAGGAGCACAAGTGTCGGGAGGAAGGACAAGCTCAGGCAACAGGCCAGTGAGTACAGAGGCCAGTGAGGCAAACGGGAACTACAAGCAATTCAATATGGCCGACATGAAGAATTCCAGGGGGGCACAGTGATGTTAAGAGAAGAGCTGATAGGACCAGTCCAGGAAGACCTGATATGCAAGTCCCACTGACAAGTCAGCCTCTATTCTGAATTGAATGGTGGTGGACTCGCTGCCCGGTGCCCAGCACTGAGGCCACCAGTTAGGTCAATGTCTGTCCTGTGAACTGTCCTTAACCACCTCTTTTGGGGAGGCTCCAACCACCTTAATCCAGGCTTTCTGCCTCTCTCTGAAAGAAGCTGCAGCAAAGGAAGAATGAATGTACATCTTGAAATGGGCCAGTTGGTCGAGGAAGGTTAGGAAGAACACGTAAGTAAGACAGGGAAAGAGCCAGAGAGAGAATTCACAGAGAGTTTTAAGGGAGTAGAGTCTTTATCTTGGATTCAGCTGATGGGGTGCTGGTGGGGCACCGGTGGGGCACCACATATGCCAGAATGTGTCTCCTGTCTCCCTCAACAGGTATGCCTTCAACTGGGGCTGGGAAAGAATTGTAACACTAATTATAGGGAGTGGCTGAGATGGGGGATGTATCTCTCCCAGGGGCAAAAAAGAATGCCACTGACTCTGATGCCAGCTCCTTCCCCTTCAATAGGACAACAGGTCACTCCAGATGGAGCACTGGTTTCAAAAGGCCTTTCTCTTCCAGACCTGCCTTTGTGACTTCCCAGCTGCGTGCCATGGAAGCAGGGTACCTCTCTTAGTGAATTACGTGCGCTGGGATGTGTGCACGGGGTGCTTGTGGTCTCATAGCATTCTTAGGTCTTGTCCATGTCTTCGAGAGGACAAGATGAGGGGCGCCCACTGCTGCAAGGATGAGAGGGTGAAAAAGCCTCTCTCACTACAGCACCTTTAATAATTAACACTCGACCCGCAGGCCCCATTCCCCAATCATATAACCATTTCAGATGCCAGAAACACATTTCCCTCATTCATTGGAGGTTCATTATTCAGTGACCAGGAACTATTATCCAGTCATTAAGGGCCCCTGGGCATTCATCTCCTGACAAGTTCCCACAAAAGACACACAACCAGATCCAAATCGAGCCCGGATTCCTTTATGAATGCATATGCACACCGAGGCTTTCGAATGGGGGTGGGGGGGTACTTTCTACACCATCCAGTAATAATTTCCAACCAAGAAATAGAATGAGTGGTTGAGGAAGATCCAGAGCCGCTTTCAGAGAGGAGGGCATGCGTGGTTGTTCTGACAACAATTTATCAAGTTTCTCAAGAGCCCTGCTCTGACTTTTCCCTAGTGCTGGTTCTCCACCCACCATGGCCGCAGGAACTCCTGAAAAGTTGGAGGCCCGGGAATTCCTGCTATTCTCAGTGGGCCTCCTGTTATCTTAGATTAACATTCATGATAAAAGCCTGTCCAGTCATCTATGCTCTCTTCTGCTGACTTAATCCTCACGTCAGCTCTATGAGACAGGAATCATGCCCCCTTTCTGCAGATGCAGAGATCAGTCTTTGATTGGCTGGTCTAGTGGCAATGCTGGTTCAAATTCAGGTTAGTCTGAGCTGGGAGCCAGATTCTTAACCACCAAGTCAGTTATTTTTTGTTTTGTTTTGTTTTTTTTAAACCACAAAGCACAGTAAATAATTATTTACTCAATTATTTAAATATTTAAATAAATATAATTAAAAGTTAAGTTATTAAATAATTATTTACAGTAAATAATTATTTGGGGAGATGATATAGGCATAAAGTATGAATGGATTCATACAGAACTTGGATAAATGTGTAAATCACGGAGATATGAATAAAAGTTACAAAGACATCTAACCTTGGAAAGGAACATTAGGGAAAATGCTAGCCCCTCCCTTGTCAGGTCTCCGGAAACTCTATCAGTGGAAGACAGCATCCCTGTGCTCTTAAAGTCAGGAACTAAATATGCCATCCAAAGTAAGAGCTACATGAAACCTTTGTGAAAATGGCAATTTGACCACCACTGAACTTAACAGCGGAAAACTGAGCTTTTCTCCAATATGTAATTACTGCAATGTCTTCGCAAAAACTTCTCTTTTGAGAGATAACTTAATGTTAAGGCTTCTGCTATACTACTACAACTCTGATATGTGATCATTAAGACCAAGGAATAAATCAAGGAACAAATCACCACTCCTGTCACTGGAATAAGGAGGAGGAGCGGGGGAGGGAGAGGGGAAAAAAGAGAAGGAAGGTAGAGGAGGAAGGATTACAGAAGAAGAAAGGAGAGCTACCTTTTATAGAGCCCTTTTAATGCTCCAGATCCAGTTCTGAAAACCTGACATATGACAACCCATTCAGTACTCACAAGGGCTCTAGGAAGTAGAGTCATTAACGTCTCTATCATACTAAAAAGGAAACTGAGGACAGAGCACTCATTTACCTAGCTGAACGACCTCGTGAGTGGTGGGAGGGGCCCAGGTCTTGAACCCGGCCGCCTGACTCATACCCCATGCTCTCATTCAACTTTCCCACAAATGTATGGTAAAGTGAATTTCTGAGAGAAAGAGAAATTCTTTTTGTACAGAGAACTGTTATATGTGTCCACACCGTGTACTCTCTATCTGAATGGAAGATTCAGACACCCTTAAGATAAGCCTTTTCAAGTCAGTCATTAAGAACTGTATTATCATAAAATAAGGCTGAAAGTAACGCGAACGGTAAACTGTTAGGGTAAACTATAAGGCAGCAACAAATACTTCTGAAGAGGTAACGAACAGAGGCTCACACACACGCCCTCCTCTGTATATGCAGTTGATAAAATTCCACTGTTCTCAAAAGGACCTGAATGTGAGTTGTTTTTCTAGGGCTGGCAGTAAGTTTCTGCTGATTCATTGGCACTCAGCTCCTCACTAAGTCCAAGATCAATGGTCATGAATTTGCAGGACGGCTCTTCAGGATGAGGAATTCCAAAGACCATTCCAGAAACTCTCTCCCATTTAATGTGTGCCGGCCACAGCCAGCTAAACCACTGAACAATTTGTCCGGTGGCTCTATGTGTGTGTGGGCATGGGTGTGTGTAAGGAAGAAGTGCATTTTAATGTCCATTTGACTTAATTCCTTTCGTTGGGTTCCGACTTAAGTGGATTTCTGTTAAGGAAGAGTCCCAGATAATAACCAGCACAGAGACCAGTATTAGCATTCGAGCCTCTCAGCACCCCACTGCCGAGCCGCCTTACTGAGGAACTGCATGAGGCCAGACCTGCTTGCGTGATTTTGGGCTGCAGTCTGGCGAAGGGGTGAGGAGGGTGGTGGGAGAGCTGCAGCAGGCTGGGTTTACACCAGAAGGGGGAGGGCTAACAAGAGAATTGCTAAGGCCAGGCACAGGAAAGCTCAGGTGGGCTCGGCTGGAAGGGAAAGTTTTATGGAAGATGAGACAGGGAAAAAGGGAGATTTTCTGAGGGGGTAAAAGGAAGACAGACAAAGTCACATGAGAGCTAGAGACTTATGGCAGTAGACTTCAGTATGCTGTGCAGTGGTTTATGAATGGCAATGCCTTTTGACTTTTTGAGATTATTCAGTAAAAATGTAAATTGCTTCTCAATGATCTTTAATGTTTCTTTTAATACGTCTCTGGATTGAAGCTGGCTTTCAGGGGCCTGACTCAGTCTGGCTTAGACAACCATGAGTGGCAGCAAAGTCAATAACAAGAACAGAAGGAGCCTGGATAGAGTCATTTCCAGTTAAGGTCATTCCCAAGTTTGTAAGCACTGCCACTGAATTTTGAAAATGGAAAGCTAAAATACAATTTGTGATAAAATAGTGTA
>PISX010029845.1:9467-19606 GCA_004024625.1 Mellivora capensis | reverse complement strand
GAAAACAAAAACATTGTGGTGCACCCACCCATTGTAGCCAGACACTGGAGCTCAAATGCCACCTCTGCTAGTTAGAAATTTCACCAGGCTGAGTTGTAGTGTCTCCATCTGCAACAAGAGACTCAAGGTCTATGTTAGGTGGTTGGAGGGCTTAAATGAGATAAAATATGTAAAAATCCAGCCCTGGGAATAAACACTGGCTCTGACCCTTATTTTTCAGTTCATTGGTTTATTTTTATTGTTCTTCACTTTCCCAACAGATTATTATTTCTTTTTAAAGAAATGGATTTTGAGGGGGGGGAATGGGGCAGAGAAGTATAGAATAGAAAATAAAATCAAATGTAAACTATTTGGCTAAGTGTTTTATAACACAACAAATTAGTACAGAGAATGCCCTGTACCATACAACAAGATAAAGGTTCAAAGACTAAGGTTCTCTTTTAAGTAATGCTGAAGATTTCAGCCTCTGGTATTTGGAATTCAGGTTTCTGTCATTGTTTTCTGGATGGATCACTAAGCAGGCCACAATCCATGCTTTTAACCAGATTTCAACAGAAGAATGGCTGGTTGAACCAGGAAAAAAACAGAGGAAGGGTTTGGTTTCTTGTGGAAATCTGGCAAAAATTGTCATGTTTAATTCACACTCAGCATATTAGAAATAAATGTGATTCTGTTCAGTTTCTTAACCAACCCCTCCTAAATCTAGTATACTACCTGATGTCAGGCAATGAAAATGAATTATTACTCCATTTGATTGCAGATACATACATGTGACATTTTATTGTAATTTTATGATTTTAGAAGTAGAAAGACTGACAAGTAAAAGATGTGTTATAAAGCATCCCATTACTTTTTATGCTGCTATGAAACATCCCAACTCTGTTACTTACTTTTTTTCAAAAGCGTTAACATTAATTTAAAAGTAAATAGTTTTTCTCAGAAAAATAACAAAAATCCTTGATTCAACTTGACTGTTCATTGAAATTATAGGTAATAATAATGATAACAAAAACAACAACAATAATCTTTTGGAGAAGTCAGAGTACTTAAAAAGATAATAAAATAACAACCCAAAGATACCACATCCTGATCCTGATACCTGTCAATGTTACTTTATACAGCAACAGGGACTTCCCTTACATATTAGATCAAATTAAGAATCTTGATGTGGGGAGATCAGCTTGGATTATCCAAGTGGATTTAAATATAATGACGTGTATCCTTATACACTAAGGGAGATCTGACTACAGAAGAGAAGGTAATATGATGACAGATAAAGAGATTGGAACATTGTGGCAATAAGCCGAGAAATGTCAGTAGCTTCTAGAAGCTGGAAGAGGCAAAGAAACAGATTCTCCCCTTGAGCCTCAGGAGGACAAACCTTGGTAACACCTTGACTTGAGCCCCATGAAACTGATTTCAGATTTCTGGCCTCCAGAACTGTAATAGGATAAATGCTTATTGTTTTATGACACCTAAGTGTGCAATAATTTGTTACCATGGCCACAGAAAATTAAGAGCCTACCCTTTTTGTTGTCTGCTCACGTGTTACCCTCCTGATTTTACTCTGACACGTTTCCCTGCCCTTGAGAAAATCTTTAATAAATCTCTTCTCTTGTTCTTTACTACAGCCAACTCCTACTGCTGCTGCTGCTGCAGCTCCTACCAACAAGAACAATGGTAATAATAAATTACAGTTACATTCACTGAGCGGTTATTATACAGAAGACACTATTCTAAGTGATTTCAAAGTTTATTTCACATAAAAGTCCTCCCAGTTAGGTTTGCTTTTGTTTGTTTTTTAAGATTTTTTAAGATTTTATTTTATTTGAGAGAGAGAGATAAAGAGAGAAAGAGCAGGGGGAGGAGCAGGAGAAGAGGGACAAGTAGACTGTGCTAAGTGGGGAGTTCAATGCACAGCTAGATCTCACAACTCTGAGGTCATGACCTGAGTGGAAACCAAGAGCTGAATACTTAAGGGCAGGGCCCTGTCACCTTAGGTTTCATTAGCATCACATTGTAGGGATGAGAAATCAAAGGCACTGTAAGCTAAAGTAACTATCCTAAATTAAATAGATAGTAAAATGGCTGGGTAAGAAGCCTGGCTCACTGGCATGGAGCCGGGAGTGGAATGTGAGGGCCCATATGAGGGCCTGGTTAGGCAGAGGAACTTACTTGCAAACCCTGGATATAGGGGTGTGTCAGGCTGGATGGAGACATCCAATCAGTGGGGCACGCATATATTTACTATGGTGAGTTGAAATCTCATTGGCCACCTGTGTGTGGGCCGGGCTCAACCACTTCTATAAAAGTTAGTCTGTGAGGCAGGGGAGGGGAAGTAGTAGGAGGAGTTGTAGTAGCCATTGGGATAGCCGTTAGAATAGCCATTAGAGTAGCCATTAGAATAGCTGTTGGGATAGCCATTAGAGTAGCCGTTAGGATAGCTGTTAGGGTAGTCATGGGAAGCAGCATCGTCACGGTTGCTGGGAGCGTCCTGGTCGTCCTGGTCGTTGTGGTCATTGTAGTCGTTGGCAGCCGTGCTCCCAGGAACAGCCTCGCCGCCAGGAGCGTTGGCACCGCCACGAATGGCCTCATCAGCGAGTGGCCTTTTCAGGGTCGTCATCATCACCTCTTCATAATAGACGGCCCCGACTGGTCAGTTTGGTTTTCGATGCTTTCGCGAAATAAAGCTTTGCTTGACTTTCCCTTTGCATCAGTCTCATTACTTTGATCACGGACCCTAACAGTAACTATCCTAATTAAATAGATAGTAAAAGGGTTGGGACCTAGGATTGGGACAAAGATAGGCTGCTTCCCCTCTCCTCTGCTCCCAGTGAATTTAAGTCAGATTTAGCTTTTAAATAACAGGGAAAATCATAGCCAATTCAAAACATAAAATATAGTCTTAATTGATTACTTACCATGTTCTGTTTGCTACTTTTCTTCTTATTTTCTGCTCAATATTTTTGTTTACAATTCTTATGGCATTTTGAACTCCCATAATAATTTTATATTCTAGTATAATATTTTGAATATGAAATACACCCTCAAAATTTGATAATTTGTGCTCTCAAGCAGAAAATTTGAAATATAAATATATAAATATTTTAAATTTTATATCTTAATTTATTATAAAATTATATATTTAAATTTTAAATATATATACATATATATAGTATATATAACATACAAAAATGTTAAATATTTGAGAGATTTCCTTCTTTCCAAGGTGGCACTCTTCCCATACACATATGCAATAATGAAAAGCAAAACAAAAAAAACTGAAAATACCATAATAGGATCAGAACTCTTGATTGGTAGGGAAATAGGCACACAATTAGTAATAATACAATTGGTACATTGAATATGATAAGTCATATAACATCCTTGAGGTGCACTGAAGGTGTGGGGCAAAATCAGTCCAGGTTCCACTATCAGCAGAAAGGGTCTTGGTACGCAAGCTCGAGTGGAGAACTTAAACTGAGATGATCGGGCAAAACTGTTGTCTCCCATGGTTATGGTCACCGGTCCCATAGTTACTGCAAGTTTCCATAATTCAGGATGAATCATTTCCCCTGTAGAGAAAAATCCTCCAGGGAGAGAGACATTATGTAAATATAATGGAACCAATTTTTGATCTGGGGGATATGGAATGGTCATATCATTAGAAGTTTAGACCAATCAGTAATAGATAGGCTGGGTACCCCATGTGGAGAAATAACTCGTGGCTGTTCTTGAATGCATTCTCGCCAAAGGGGGCCTGGGAATGAAAAATTAAGTTTTTGAGGACAAACAGAATGCTTAGGAGGGCGCATGCCTATTTTAGTGAAATCAGGAACATCTTCTCCAGAAACCTCATAAATATCCCATTTTTCCATGTGCTTGGTAAGTGCACCAGTTTGTGTAACCTCTTTTAAATATGATACTATATGTGGGGTTTGCTTCACTAACATGCACCCATTCATAATAACTTGTTCTTTGGAAGGAACCTGAAAGCAAATGGGTACTTGAACAGAGACTCCGGTCCAATTTATATAATATTCAGCATGCAGTGTGCCCTCTGAATCTATTCCCCCAAAATACTCTGAAGCATTGGTATGTACTCAGGGAGTAAGGTCATCCCAGGTGACTGGTCGGAAAGATGGGGGATCAGGTAAATAGGCCCAATAATGAGTGGCCTGAGTTATAGGTGCATTGATCAATGTCAGTAAAGTATATAAAATGACTAGAAGAGTATCGTTAGACTGAAGTGGTGTGGCAAGTCTAATGGCTTGAGCCACTAATTGCCTCATTCGTTCCTGGCAAAAGGGGGGCAATCGTCTCCTTCGCCTCCGCTGATTTCTTCGGGTTAGAGTCAACGCTGCAATCCTCTGGTGAAGGGGCGAGGAGTCGGCACCATCTGTCTGGTATCCACCGCGGGGTGTTCTCATCCTGTGGAAAAATACAAACAAACCCTCGCCCTTTACGGAGGACTGGGTCAGGTCCCTTCCAGATGCCTGTTAACGGATCCTTCCATCTAGCATAAGGGAGTGGAGAGAAATCAGGATGCCAAAAGCGCTCAGCTGCAGTGCGGCCAATATCATCAACATTTAAAAAATTTAAAACATATAGGGTTAAATTGAGATGCATATGAGGTGAATATTTCATGTTCCCCTGTAGTATCTCCCCCTCTTTTAATTTTTTGAGATAAGATTTTAATGTACTATTGGCTTGTTCTACGATGGCTTGTCCTTGTGAATTATAAGGGATTCCCATGGAATGTGTAATGTGAAATACTGAGCAAAATTTCTGAAAAGCCTGGGAACTATATGCCGTACCATTGTCAGTTTTTATTGCTTTAGGCGTCCCCAGCTGAGAAAAGGCAGAAAATAAATGATTTTGTACATCTGTAAAGGCTTCTCCAGAATGAGCAGTAGCATGAATGAAGCCAGAAAAAGTGCCAATAGATACATGAATGTACTTTAATTTGCCAAAAGGCTGAAAAATAGTGACATCCATTTACCATAAATGATTAGGCATTAAGCCACGAGGGTTCACAGCATAGGTTGGTTGAGGGTGATGTATAGGACACGTTGAACAACGTTTAACAATTTGTCTTGCTTCTTCCCTTGTTATGTGAAATTGCCGTCTTAAGGCAGCTGCATTTTGATGAAAACGAGCACGACTTTGTGTTGCCTGTTTAAGTTTGTCAATTGTTAGAGAATAGGCATGTGTTATGGTATCAGCAATAGCATTTCCCTTAGTCAATGGCCCTGGCAATTTAGTATGTGCCCTAATATGCGTGATAAAAATGGGGTTGTGTCTTTTATTTAACAGTTGTTGAATATTAGTAAATAAATGATACAACTCTTCATTAGTTAAAATATAAGCTTGTGGTAGAGTAGGAATGGTTCAAGTTACACAATGACTGTGTAAAGATTACAAGATTCAGGAAATAATTCTAAGGCTATTTGTACAGCCTTTAGTTCAGCTCTTTGAACCGATTTGGTAGGATAATATGCTTGATAGGCCTTCTCAGCATATGGAGATTCTTTATAAATACCAATGTGACCTGATTTGTCTGCATCTACGAATACATTTATGGCAGCAGATAAAGGATTAAATACAACAGAAGTGGAGCCAATAACAGAAGTGGTTGAAAAAAATTGCAGAAGTCTATCTTCGGGTAAGTGATATTTAATTTGTCCCGGAAAGTTAGAAAGGGCTATCTGCCAATTAATATTAGAAATGAAAAGATTTTGTACCTTGTCCACAGTCAGCATGGGCAATATGATAAAATCTGGCTCCTTTCCCGTGGTGAGTATAAATCTTTGTCGGCCCTTAGATATTAACTGTGACAATAGTTCTATATGTTCATTAATTACATGCAACTGGTGTAATGCTAGATGGATCCATTCTAAAGGCCCTTGATTTTGCCACACTACTGCAGCAGGAAATGAAGAAGGCATCAATAATATTAAATAGATGGGCAAGGTGGGGTCATATTGATTAACTTGAGCCTGAGATAATTTATCATTAACTAATTGTAGGGCCTTTTTTGCTTCTTCAGATAAAGTTCAGGGGACAAAGGAGAACTATCTCCCTTAAGAACATCAAATAAAGGTTTTAAGTCATCTGCAGTAATATGTAAGAAAGGCCTTATCCAATTGATGTCCCCCATCAGTTTTTGATAATCATTTAATGTACGTAATGATTGAGTTCTTATAGAGAGTTTTTGGGGACGAATTTTTTCGTTTTCTATGATATACCCCAAATATTCGAATGGTTCCATCAGTTGCACCTTTTCAGGTGATACTATTAAATTAAAACGTTGTAATTGTTCTAGTAAAAAAGAGAAGGCTTGTTGTAAAAGATTTTCAGATTCTGCTGCTAAAAGAATATCATCCATGTAATGGATGCAATAAACAGCGGGCTCAAATTGTTTATGGAAAGGAGAAAGGGCTCACGAGACAAACTCTTGACACAAGGTGGGGGGGCTGTTAGCCATGCCTTGAGGTAGGACTTGCCATTGATAACGTTTAGCTGGTTCCTTATGATTGACACTAGGGATAGTAAATGCAAATCTTTCACAATCCTCTAGGGCCAAAGGGATAGTATAGAAACAATCTTTTAAATCTAAAATAATCAATTTATATTGTAAAGGAATGGCAGAGGGAGTCGGAAGTCCAGGCTGCAAAGCTCCCATGGGTTTCATAGTAGCATTGACAACTCTCAAATCTTATAAAAGTCTCCATTTTCCTGATTTCTTTTTAATGACAAATATGGGTGTATTCCATGGACTATAAGATTCTCTTAAATGACCCAAAAACAGTTGCTCATAAGACAATTCTGCTGCTGCCTCTAATTTTTCTTTAGGTAGGGGCCACTGATCCACCCATACAGGGTCATTATTTTCCCATCCTACAGGCAGTGCATGGGGAAGATTCAGTGGCCCTTTGGAAAACCCAGACCAACCATTGAGGTCTGGGATTTTGGTGATATAGGCAAAGGATTGCCTTGTAGGTTTTTTCCCTAACCCTTTACCAGGGCTATAACCCATTTTTTCCATGATGGCTAAGGCTATCAAAGATTGTCGAGATACAGGGGAAGGAGCTGAATTTAATGTGACCCCCATAACAGTTAGCACATCTCTTCCCCATAAATTGAGATCTATTTGTAACACAAAGGGTTGAAATGTTCCCCTGTGACCCTCTGCTGTGGACCAATTTAAAAAATTTGCACTTAGTTGAGGGGAGTGTGCAAGTCCTACTCCTTTAATGGATATATCGGAATCTATGAGTGGCCAGTTTTTAGGCCAATGATGTTTAGCTATGACAGATACATCTGCACCTGTATCTACCAAACTGAGAAAAGATTTTCCTTGAACGTTTAATGTTAAATAAGGTTTATCTGTGGAGATCAGTTAGGCCCAACAGATGTCTGTAGAGCCCAAACCTCCAGTATCTCTTCTGCCCTTTACTGCTGGATTTTGGGTATTAGTTCTAGGAATTATAATTAATTGCGCAATGGGAATTCGTGGCTGTAATGAGAGTATTCCCTCTCTCAAGGTGGCCGTAATTTTAATTTCTCCTGTATAATCCTCATCAATTACCCCAGGATGTATTATTAACCCTTTCATAGTCCAACTAGACCTTCCTAAAAGTAATCCCCAAGTGCCCTTAGGCAAGAGACCCCAAATTCCAGTATTAATAGCGATAGGGGGTCATCCTGCCTCCATAAAAACGGGAGTGTCAGGAGATAAATCTAATCCTGCACTGGAGGAAGTACCTCTGAATAGTTTGTCAATGCCTGGGAGGTCAGAGGTGTTGGCCCTGACATGGGCGAGTGAGGAATCATGGCTGCTATTGTTTGTTGGGGCTGCAGCGAGCCCCATTTCAAGTTTCCCGAAATGAAGTTACCGAACTTGTCTCTTTGTGATCTACATTCATTCACCCAATGAAAACCTCTTTGACATTTTGGGTAGATTGATGTAGGGAGGGTTTTTTTTCCTTGAGGTGAAATGGCCCCACTGTTTTGTGGACATTGAGTTTTAAAATGTCCTGACTGACCACACTGAAAACAAAGGCGTTTCTGCTTACTGTCTTTTGTCATCATAAGCTTTTGCATTTCTATGGGGGATATTCCCTTTAATGCAGCAGCAAGTGTAACCCCTTGTATATAGGAAGGGCCTATCTCTGCACATAAACGAATGTAATCCTCTAAAGTCCCTGTCTTTTTCCAGGGGCAAATGGCAGCTTGACAAGCAGAATTTGCATTTTCAAATGCCAGTTGTTTTACAATTATAGTTCCTGCTTCACCATCCACTACTATTCTGCCCACCGCCTTTAATAACCTAGCTACAAAATCCTGATAAGGCTCATCTGGTCCTTGTCTGATCTTAGATAATTCTTCTGTGCGTGCCCCAGAAGAAGGAAGTCATTTCCAGGCTTTTAAGGCACATTGTGATATCTGTTGATATGCAATTTCTGGATAATCAATTTGAGTTTGTATTTCTGCATAAGGACCATTTCCGGACAACATCTCATAAGAAATAGGAATGTTAGTTCTACAATTGTAAATAGCCATTTCATTTGCTCGTTCAAAAAAATTCTGTTTTCCATAATAGATAATCGCCACCGGACAAACAAGCTTGAGCAATGACTTTCCAATCTCCAGGACATAATGCTTCTAAACCAACTCTATCTAGCAAAGAAACAGTATATGGGGCCATGGGTCCATATTGTGATGAGGCCATTTTGATCTCTTTTAACATTTTAAAATTAACACTATTATAAACTCTCTGCCCGTTCTCTGCCTGTGTGACTGGATATGCGGAAAAAGCAGAGGTGTCTTCCCCTGCTTGTTGAGCCTGATATAATGTTTGCTGTAATGGTGTTATTTTTAGAGGCTTTATGCCAGCAGGGAGTTGTTTAGGGTATACATCAGGGTATCGGTGAAGTGGGAACATACTTTTTGGCATTGGTTCTCCATCTTTATAAGGAACCCCAGATTGCGGGTGTTGCATAATAGGAAAACCACGGGCCAATCCCCCTGACTTTTGTGGTGGCTCTGTTTCCTGAGGGGTCTGTGTCTCTACATGATTAATAGGTGCAGTCTGTGTCTCAGTAGAGACTGTTAATGTTGGGTTGGGTGGTCTGGAGGTCAAAAAGACCCCCCTGTCATCATTGAGAGGAACATCATCCTCAGAAAACTCGATGCCTCCACTGGTTAAGGGAGGACAAGTTTTTAAAGGTGGTTGTAATTCTGTCACGCTCTCAAACAACTTTGGAGAGAGCGGAGAACTATCTGTTTTGGGATGTTCATCTGGTATTTCTCGCTCCTCAATTATTATATCTTCCGAATTTTGGGAGGAGAGGGACACCAATTCAATTGAATGTTGAGGATCTAGGGCCTCTCTAATGTCTTCCCAGATTCTCATGGTCCCTTCAGGACAGGCCAAAGGGCCTCATATTTTTAATTGATTTTTTATTTCCTGTCCCACCTTTTGCCATATTTCTAAACTAACAGTGCCTCCTTTTGGAAACCAGGGACATAAATCAGACACTGTACTGAAAAACTGTTGCAAGCCCTTTTGGTTACCTTAGATCCCTGTTTTTTCATAAGAGTCTGCAATGCCGTCAGGAAAAGGGCTTGTTCTCCAGAATAACCTTGCCCCATATTATTTTACTCCTGCTGTCACCCCTATAGTCTGGGCTTCTCTTACCTGGAAGTTTGTAACTATTTACTTTTCTGCGCGCTTCTCTCCAATGTGCTCCACTGTCCCTGTTCGGGTGCCACTTGCCGCAGCCTGCACGACAACACGACCAGGAATGGGAGGGTAAGAGGATGATTAGAAAAAAGAGACGCAAAGAGATGGGGGCAGGAAGGACACAGAGGAAGTTGTCCAAACAGTGTCACTTTATTCAGGGAACTACCAAAGTTTATATAGTGTTTGGGATAGAAGGGAACAAAGAAGTAATTAATCATAGTCAACTCAATACTGTTACAGCTGGTCCTCATCACATTGCTATTGATCTTTAGATCTAAGAAACATATTGCTATCAGCTATCGATCATACATGACATATAGATAGTTACTTGATACTTCTAAAGGATAGGGTAAAAAATAGCAGATGTGGTTTATGACTCGTGCAACTACAT
>PISX010029844.1:0-14096 GCA_004024625.1 Mellivora capensis | reverse complement strand
CCAGTTGGAGCCCATCAGCCATGAAGGGAGCCTGTGGAAGATGCTGCTCCCATCATGGCCCTTTCACCTGCTCGTGTTCCACCTATGGGGCCCCCTCGGCCTCCCCCCTCCCCCCTCCACCCTGCCAGCAGGACCAATGACCTCCTCAATTTATCTTGGTTCACACTCCTCCCTGTGTGCTTTCTGGCTAGCTGAGCCTTTCCTCCGTCCAGATGGCTTTTCACACCAGCCACTTATTCTTCCCCCTTCCCTGCCATGTCCCCGTCCTTCAGAGGCCTCCTCTTGGCCTCTGACAGCCTCCTCAGCCCAGAGTGGCCGGACTCTCCTTTGACTCTCCCTCAGTGTGCCTCAAGGGCACCCCCGCCTTGCTCTATCCCACAGAGCTTGGCTCCGCACGTACCTTGGTCAGCTGACAGGACAGCTTCTCCTGTCCCAGCCATCTCAGGCCAAGTAACCAGGGAAGACCATGCCAGGAAAAAGCCTGGGCAAGGATTCAAGGTCCAGTGCAGGGAGGATCCAGAAAGATCTACACAGGGGTGCAATGAGCTCTTGGGAAGGCTCCAGTAATAAATCCTGAGGAGTCAGACACAGACCTGAAGTTCTCCACAAGCAGTGCAGTTGAGAAGCACCCATAGAAGGATCTGAGAGCCCATTTCAGGAAGTTGGGGCAGTTCAGAGAGGGTCGGATCCCTTTGGATGTTCATCCTTCCCGGCTCGCTGTCCACAATGCCTCAGACCTTCTGGAAAGCCAAGCCCTCATGGGAAACCTGGAAAGCCAGCACTTTCCAAGGGTTGGGAACCCTGCATGACCACCTCTCACGATTTTTCCATCATCAGTCCATACACTCAGCGGTTGCTAGGAGCACATATAAGGCTTGGGTGAAGCACTGGTGGGGCCTCCCACTCAAGGTTCTCAAGCCTATAAACCTCTTAAAGTTGAAGAAGAGCTTCCTCTTCTCCTGGTCCTCCCCTCCCCACTCAGCCACTGCATGCATATCCAAGGCCAGCTTGGGGCCCAAGTTCGTGGGAAATCCTCCTAAGCCCTATCAAGGAGAGGTGATGAAAGAGTCTTATCCCACCTGGTGGGGAGTCCCCTCGGTGCTCCCCAGCCTACATGTGAGGAAATCCATCTGGCTCTGGCAGGATACTCACCTGGTGGTGCCCTCCGGCTGGACAAGGAGCCAGGCCACCTTCTTGGACCTTCACATACAGCATTTTGGGCAGAATCTGGCACAGTGAGACTTCCTCAAGGCCTCTTATGAACAGTACCTTGGAGTCAAGTCCAAGTCCAGCAACGGCCACGAAGGAGCCAAGGAGGGTGAAAAGAGGTCAGGTCTCACGGGACATGACAGTGCTAGAGCTCAACTTAGAGTCCCAGGATTTGAGTGCCAAAGAGCCCAGAGAGGCTGGGGAGGTCGAGGAGGCCTCTTCCTGGGGAGTCACCTTAGGACCTCGTGTGCTGGCCAACAACCAAGGCCTCCATGGAGGGCTGAGAAGATCAAGGTCTTCAGGGAAAAGTGGCAGCCTCCTGCAACCTACAAAGTTGGTCACCTGAGACCCAGAAGAGCTACACCTTGAGGTGCGGCGCAGGGGATCAAAGCCCCAGAAGTTGATGGGGTCAGAGAATTGGCCTCGTGATGCCACCCCCACCGTGCTCCTTCAAGACTGTGAAACTGGGATCCTCCTTCAAGACTGTGCCATTGAGAGTCTCCTTCAAGACAGTTAATCCAACGTGTTCCTCACTGCCGATGTCTTGGCTTCTCCGGGATCTCTGTCTGGCTTCCAGAATGGGTCCAGTGAAGACACACTGACTTCCCAAAGATCCCATGGCCAGAGCACCCACAGGCACCAGGACCCCTGGGACTGTGGCACCAATGTAAGAGCCTGAGCAGGTCATGTGCCCCCCCACCGGGGAGAGAGAGAGCTCCAGGAGTCCTCCTCAAGAGAGCCTGCCAAAAAGTTGTCAGAAATGAAGGTCCTCCAGATCAGTGAGGTGAGACGTCCCATCCAGAGCAAGGAGTAAGCAGAGGCCACAGGAAGCAAGGTCTGTGAGATCTTGCTGAAGAAGGAGGAGGCTCCTCCGAAAAACTACTTCAGGAGAAGGATGAAACACTTGCTACAGTGGTTCTTTCCCAGTAGAGGCAAAAGACTGGAAGATTAGCTTCAAAAGAGCAAGACTTTATCATCCCAGGGCCGGGGACAAGTCATGAGGAGGTCGGCCATGGACAGCACTTCTGCCGAGGCTCAGGTGGTCATGACCGCTGTGGGGCACAATCTAGAGGAGAAAATGGTGCCTCACCAGGGGCTGAGGGCCCTGGTGTTCAGCTGGTGCAAAAACGATCTCCAGGCTTTGGCAGACCCCAGAGGGGTCTACCAGAGGGGTGCTACCAGAGGGTCCTCTCCTACCAAGAGAAGAGGAGAGTAATGAGGGAGACAGCCAGTCCACAGGGCACCCCCAGGGGCCACAGCTATTCCAACAAGACTAAGTGGATCAGGTGGCCCTTCCCCACCAGTGTGCTGGGCTGCCCAGGCAGACCCTGCCAGTACGTGTCACTGGTGCTGGGCCCTTCAGGCCACACCCAGCAGCCCCACTGCCCCAGGCACTGCCTCCTTCAAAGATACATCTCACCTGGCCAGCCACTGTGTGCTTCTCACGCGTTTCCTGGGAGGACAACTTTCCTCCAAGGGAAAAGTTCAAATGGCGCAGAGAAAAACTTATTTTTCTCACATTAGCACATCCTCTATGAGCTAATGGCTTCTCCATGACACAATTATTTTGCTTACTCAAAATAGAAAATGTTATTTTTCCCCCTCATGAGTGGTGCTGGCCTGTGTGTGTGCCTTGATGCGGTGGGAGGGAAGGATCAGGGTCTGCTCTTCCCCAGGGTCTGCTTTGGCCTTCCAGGCCTTGGAGGATGGGTCATCTAGGGGTCAACCCCGGCCCCCTTCCTCACTCTCCTTCGGTTTCCACGACAAGGTGAACAAGACCCAGACCAGGACCTCGCTTTGCCTATCTTCTGCTTTTCCTCCATCTGGAACTTGTGTGGCTTTAGGGAGGGTCTGCAGAGACAGAAATCCCACTCAGTCTCCATGAAGACGGAGACCTAGGTCAGAGTGGGGCCTGCAGTTGGGAGGCACAAGGCTGGCCCTGAGGGAGAAATGAGAAATCCTGCCCCCTCCACAGTCTCCTGCGGGGAGTAGAGGATGGCTACCCCAGGAGCATTCTCTCCCCAGGAAATCCCATCTTAGCTCCATGCAGCCCCTCTTCTCACACTTGGAGCAGCAAGGGGCAAGCTCGCACCCGGCTCTGAGGGTGTGTGTGCGGTGCCACAGAGACCCCCAGGGACCAGCCTGCTCAGCCCCAGGGCACGAAAGGGCCTGCTCACCAGCAACCCTTTCCCCTTCTGGGGGATGGAGTATGTCCTGTGGGCGGGGGGACCCTGTGCTTAGGGTGGGAGTCCAGGAAGGAGGCCAAGTGACAGGGTGTGCCCATGCCTGGTGTGATGACTGAGGACCCTTGGTGTCCCACTGCCACCCAAGGGCTCAGAGGGGAGAAGTTAGAGGCCCTAGAGCTGTCCCTGCATGGTCTCTGCCCCACTCCAGCTGCCAACCCAAGGGGTCAGGTGGAGGAGGGAGTGGGGTGGGGGTTGTACAGAAGCCACCTGAGTTCCCACATGGATGGCCAGGTGCCCAGAGGCAGGAAGGCCTTCAAGCAGATAAGTTAACTTCTACACAATTTGATAAACTTGTAGGACTGCGAGCCTGGGACAGACTTGTGGTCTGTGCCCTTTACATAAACGTGTGCCCCAAGGACAGCTCCCACGGGACTGGTGGGGACTCAGAGGCCAAGGGACTGGCCTGCCTCCCAGTCTTGGTTACCACAGAGTCCAGAGGGGCAGGAAAACCTCAGATGTGGCTTGTCCCACCCTCGGCTGGAAGAGACATGTCCAGAAGGAGGGTGGAGTCTAGGAGGGCCGTCCCCCCCACTGCGTGCCCCGCTCCCAACCCAACATTGTCCTCTGAGGCCCCCCCCCACATTGCTCTGATGGAGACCCACATAGAGACCCCACACAGCAACCTCTGACAGAGACCCACATAGAGATGGTGCACAGAGACCCCTCAGTACGACCCTACACAGAGATCTCCACCAGAGACTCACAGGGGCAGGGGCTAAGTTTCTGCTTATCATGTTACCATTACTTATTATCATCCACTTTGTAGACAGCAAGGCTTTCTCAGAAACACTCAGACACCAAGCCCATCCCATACTGAGAGACGCCCGGCAGCTGGTGCTGTTGGGCTGCGACAAACACCATGACGGGCCATGAATGCCCCCATGTGAAAGGGGGAGTGCAGAGGGTGCCCTGAGGGCAGGCATCCTGCACTGCTGATTCCTATGAGGAGGATCTCCTCCAGAAGCACACCACTATGGACCATGCTTCCCCCTCTGATGGAGGAGCTTTGCTATGCATCCTCGCAATCCATTTCTGATGGTGTTTGGCCACTTATGTAACTGAAGACCATCAATTTCTAAAATTTCATGAAATTTATGTTAACTAAAAATTTTGTTTCTTAAACTCTATTTATTGGGGGGGGTAGGGGCAGAGGGGGAGGAGCAAAGGAGGGTGGGAGAAGAACAAGCATACTCCCCACTGAGTGGTGAGCCAAGGCTGCCGGATCTCAGGACCTGATATCATGACCTGAGTTGAAACCGAGAGGAGATGCCTTAATTGACTGAGCCACCCAGGTGCCCTTATTAATTAATTAATTAATTAATTAAAATTAATTTTAATTAATATATTTATTTTTATTTATTTTCACCGTAACAGTATTCATTGTTTTTGCAACACACCCAGTGCTCCATGCAATACATGCTCTCCCTAAAGCGCACCACCAGGCTCCCTTAACCTCCCACCCCGCGCCCCTTCAAAACCCCTCAGGTTGTTTTTTAGAGTCCATCGTCTCTCATGGTTCACCTACCCTTCCAAATTCCCTCAACTCCCTACTCCTCTCCATCTCTCCATGTCCTCCATGTTATTTGTTATGCTCCACAAATAAGTGAAACAATATGATAATTGACTCTCTCTGCTTGGCTTATTTCACTCAGCATAATCTCTTCCATTCCTGTCCATGTTGCTACAAAAGTTGGGTATTCATCCTTTCTGGTGGAGGCATAATACTCCATAGTGTATATGGACCACATCTTCCTTATCCATTCGTCCGTGGAAGGGCATCTTGGTTCTTTCCACAGTTTGGTGACCGTGGCCATTGCTCCTATAAACATTGGGGTACAGATGGCCCTTCTTTTCACTACATCAGTATCTTTGGGGTAAATACCCAGTAGTGCAATTGCAGGATCATAGGGAAGCTCTATTTTTAATTTCTTGAGGAATCTCCACACTGTTCTTCAAAGTGGTTGCACCAACTTGCATTCCCACCAACAGTATAAGAGGGTTCCCCTTTCTCCACATCCTCTCCAAAACACGTTGTTTCCTGTCTTGCTAATTTTGGCCATTCTAACTGTTGTGAGGTGGTATCTCACATGTGGTTTTAATTTGAATCTCCCTGATGGCTAGTGATGATGAACATTTTTTCATGTGTCTGATAGCCATTTGTATGTCTTCATTGGAGAAGTGTCTGTTCATGTTCTGCCCATTTTTTGACAGGATTATCTGTTTTGTATGTGTTGAGTTTGAGAAGTTCTTTATAGATCCTGGATATCAACCTTTTGTCTGTATTGTCATTTGCAAATATCTTCTCCCATTCCGTGGTTTGCCTCTTTGTTTTGTTGACTGTTTCCTTTTCTGTGCAGAAGCTTTTGATCTTGATGAAATCCCAAAAGTTCATTTTTGCTTTTGTTTCTTTGCCTTTGGAGACATATTTTGAAATAAGTTGCTGTGGCTGACATCGAAGAGGTTACTACCTGACATATTTAAAGTAACTTTTGAAGTACGCAAGAGAGGAGAAAATACATTACTGAAGTATTCACAAAATGGTAATGATGGTGATGTTCTGTGCTTGTGGAGGGTTTCCTCTGCATGAAGCCCTGAGTCAGGACCTTGGCTTAGAGCACCTTGCTCACAACCCTAACCCCCTCCCCTAATCTCTCCCCTAAACCCTCCTCTAACCACCCCCAATAACCGCTCCCCTGGACCCTCTTCTAACCCCTTCTCTAACTATTCCCCTAACTGCTCCCCTAACTGCTCCCACCTTTGCAGGAATCAATCTGTGTAACTGATTAAGAGCAGGAAAGTTTGTTGCTGTTGTCTACTTTGTAAAGCAAGGTTGCTTGTTGCCACTTCTCTTCTGGATTATTTCACAGACATTTGACAAAGCTTTAGAAGAAAGTTCTCCCTCATCTAGGAGATTGGATCCTCCCACATTTTATCACAAACTTTTCCTACAAACATTTCAGAAATGCCAATATAATACATAATATTTTCTACAAATGAATAAAAGAAAAGATTTATCTCATTCATGTAAATGAATTGCCTAGAAAGCAAGATAGCAAATTAGTGATTGAAGCCTCACACCTAAGGCTTAAGCAGACCAGCAGAGATCTGCAGCAGATCAACTATAGAGAATGATGATACACATGAGCGACGATGACTTTGCAATCATAGGGAAAACTATGATGTGGGATTTGAAAAATCCTAGAAATGCTCACTATCTTTCAAGACATCCCTCTTATTCTTTTCCACAGAGTCCGAGGGGACAGCGAGGTCTCAAACTTTTGATTTACCATGAGTCGTAAAAACTTTTCAATCTGGATAAGTCCCTTGCTGAAATGGAACTACCCTTTTGTGGAATTCTTTTAAGTACCTTCTCTCCTTCATTTATTTATTCAAATGTATTTGTCGAACAGCCAGGGTTGTCATGGAGCCTGAAAGAGGACCCCCCCATCAGCCTCTATGCTGGCTTGAACCAGACAGACACATCTGAAGAAAAGGGGCTCATCTGTGCTGAGATCTGTTTCCAGGACACTAAACGTGATTTTTTTCATAAGCAGGATCTCAATAAATCCATGCCATGACCCTGTGTGTTAAGATTAATTGGCTGCTTTTTTACGGATAGAAAGAAAAACAGAGCTTGAGGTCGGGAAAGTTTCTTGGCCAAGGCATCATTCCCCAAGAGGCCTGCCCCTGAGACTGAGCATAGGAGGTTTCTGGAATAACGTCCCCCACACTAGGGCACACGCTGGGAGGAATCCACTTACTGGTGGGAGTATATATCTACACATACTCCTCGGTTTTCCTACCAAGTAGGACTGCTGAGTGATGGAAACACTAAGTAGGAATTTTCAGGGGAAATGCCAAGAAAGAAACATTGAGACTAGGGTGCTGAGTGACTCTCTGTCTTTCGTTAATCCTTCATCTGTCTCATGCCTTCAACTACCCCATCAGCACTCAGAGGGTTCAGCCAGATGGGCTCAAAGCCCTACAAACTCTGACTAAAAGAAAGACCCCAGGACAAGATTTCACCAATGCCCAGGAGTTTAAAGGACAACAGAGAGAGCCAAGATTCCCCATCAGAAGAAGCCAGGGACATCTGGAGGAGAAAGGTACAGCTTAGCCCCTCTCAGGCCTGCTTTGCATGGGAAGGAAGGCAGAAAATTCTGGCACTCCTTCCTGTAAGCATGGAAAGACCATCCTTCCTTCATTCAAAACTTACCACACGAAAAACAAACAAACAAACAAACAAAACACGAGGAAAGGCTGAGCCAGGGGAAGTGGTTTTTACCCCAACTATTCCTAAATTAGTATTATGGTCTTAGAATACCTCACTTTTATTGTCTAACTGTCTCTGCTCTGAGTACACTTCAGAGAAAATTCTTAAGTGAGCATTCAAGTGAAGCCATAAAAATGTTCTGTACTGTGATCAAGTGTGGATTTTAGCGATTTATAATTCTGCTTCTAGTGTAGGAAATGCTCCATGCCTCCCAAGCTAAGCTTGTTAGGGGTCAGACAGATTCATGAATGTGTGCAGTCTCTATTATATTTCCATCCTGGGCTATTTTTCTTCTAAATGTTTATAGCTGCTTAAGCAGTGATTTAGAAAACATACTTTGACTACTTTTTTTCATTCTATAGACCCACTTCAAATATTATGGAAATACTAAAAGATATAATTTTCCCATTCCATTCTTGTGCCTCAAAGCCTTTTAGTTTGTGTTTTTGAGAACGCTGTGCATTGAAAGTGACCTAAGTGTGTTGGGTATCCTGATACAAGGGTGGTGTTTTCCATTCGATGCCTGTTTCTCGAAGGTTCACTTCAGCCCAGAGGAGCCACTGACATGTTCTGGTGCTTCTGTGTGGGCTCTGCCTGTCCCATCACTGGGCTTACCTGCCCTGCTCTGTGCGGCCAACAGTTTATGGGACTATTGGGGTTCTATGTCCTGGGATCCTGGCTTCTTAGCTGGACCCACTGGGAAAGCCCTGGAGACCACATGATCTGCCCACAGAGAACTACCATAGCCCAGGGTAGTAACAGGGAAGATCAAGGGCAGTGAGAATGCTTAGCACTCCTTCTCCTGGGCTCCCTAACCACCTCACCAGGCAGCACCCCACCTCAGCTCCTGGCCACCCACTCCAAGGACACAGTGGTGGCTGCTGCAAACGAGGGTTATAAGAGCCTTCTGCCCACATGTGACATAGTAATCTTAGTGAGGCAGTGACGGACCAGGGAAGAAAACAGTATCTGTTAAGTAGCTCTAATGCAGAGTTCCTGCCTGTCCTGTGGCGTCCATGCATAAATCTTTTGACTCTTCATACTCTTTCCATGCAAAACTGAGGGGACAGTGACGCCCTGGCTAGCCCCCACCATGGAGGAGGGAAGGGGTGCTTGTGATTTATAGACTGAGAGAAAGCACACAAATACCATGGCTGATGATTTGTGGAACGAGGCCACGTAGGAAGAAATAAGTAAAGGAAGGATTGAAAACAGAAAGGTGAGGTGTCCTTTTCTTTCAGACAGTAACAGATGTACTGAGGAGTCTGAAAGGTGGCCAGGAGCTGAAGTCCAGGGCCCAGTGGATACCACGGACCCCTGAGCCTCACCGGAATGCACAAATCTCAGTTCCACATCACCATTAATGAACAGAAATGTCTCCTCTCTGTCAGTTTCAGGTGATGAAAGACTGTTTATATATTTTGGAACTGTCCCGGGCAGTACCAGAGTCTTGGTTCTCTTACCTGAGAAGGAAAATAAGGTTGAAAATGAGAATCAAGGGTGAAGACTGATCGTAAATTGTTAACACTTCCTCTCCCCCGATGAGTCAACATCACCAGGCAGAGTCTGTGAGCCCCCTCCAGGGCCCACCGGGGTGGTCAGGCTGGCTCTCACAAGGTCCCCATCTCGCCCTCCACTGTCTGTGACCCAGGGACTCCAAACGTAACAGTGAAATCCCCTCAAGGCTTTGTGGCCATCCCAACCTGAAATACAGGGACCTGCCCAGGGGTTCTCAGTGGTTCAGGTCTGTACCTGCTGCATACAGTCACCTCCTGGGCCCGCCTGCTGTTCAGACACCAGCAAGGAGTGCCAGTGTGCCTCCCACCCTAGCACCTGTGAGCATAACAAATCTGGTCATTTCTTAGCTTTCCTGCACATGACTTCCACAATCACTCTGGAATGTCCCTTAAAGACCCCACAAGGGGGACTAACTTCCCCCACTCACAACACAGTGGTATTGGCAGAAAACAGAATCTTCTCTACAATACATGTGGTCTGGGAAAGCTAAGTGACTTACTAAACCAGACTTCTAGAAGGTGTCCTAGATGGCATCCTAGATGCCTAATGAACTCAGAGAGCCCATTTCCTGCACAGTGGATCAGAACAGCTCAGTTCCTCTCTGCCCCAAATTCTTGCTTCTCTGCTCATGACTGACTCTGTTCTCATGACCATTAGCAGTGGCTTATGACTAGTCAATTCTTATTGTGTAAAATACAAATATACAAATAGAAGGAGAACCTTGCATGACAAATGATTGAGACAGAAGAAGCCATACTTCTGCCTCAGTCTCTTAAAACACTACAAAACTTCTTAAAACATGAATCAGAATATGTCAGGACATCTAGCACAGGAGGCTATGCAGCTCCATCTGAGCGGGCCATTCCCTCAGATCACTCACCATCTACGACTGATTTTAAAAAGACAGTGTATGCTAAGTAAATGTAATTTAACTTATATGATTTTAGAATGCTTTAAAAAGGGACAATCACAGTTCCTGATATTATCTTTTTATGATTATGAAAAGAGTTAGTTTGACCTTTGCTCAGTATTTATTCAAATGTGATTTTTAAGCCTCATTTTACTAAATAAGATGAGCCATAAAGCTATGGGATATTGTAGCATGAGCAATTCAGAAGTCCTGAATGCAGCTGAAAGGCTAACCTGTGCAGAGAGGATCTAAGGGCAGGGGACCCAGAACAATGTGTTTGTGGATATTGTCACCATAGGCTTATGTCATACACGACTTTTCAGTCTTACAATGAATGGGTTTTGTGAATTCAAAATTATTCTGCAGAAGCTGTCATAGCTGTCCTTGTCCTTCATCATCACTCTGGTGATTGGGCACTAGGAATCCTGTAAAATATTTTACATAAGCCCTGCCCAACCACCAGTGACAGAACTACAATATGCTCTATATACAGAGAATCATGTAAAAGATTATTTTCTACGATATGACAGCTGCTTTCACCTGAAAATGCAGTAAATACTTTGCTTACAAGATTACAATGAATGACGGTTGAGAAAATACACCGGACACTGAGTGCAAGGGGCCGGAGCCAGGCTCTCAGGGCTGCGCAGGCTGGGGCTGCAGGCCAGGAAACAGCACCACCAGATCAGGAGCCCCAGAGCCCGGGGTCCATGGCAAAATGCAGTAGGTGCATTCATTGGAAGTCAGGGAGTGCTCCCTGGAGGAGGAAGCAATTGATGCAGGGTTTTCACAACAGGGAGTTTAGATGGAGGCCACCACAGCAGGGACGACTGGGGCAGGGCACACCTACAGGGAAGAAACTGAGCTGGAAGGAGGTCAGGGGGGGCTGGCAGGCTGCCCCCAGAACACTGGAGGACGTTTGGGCACTGGTTGCACAAGCCTGCAAACCAGGTCAGGACACCGCACTGTGAGGGTTCCTGAGTGTCTGAGCCAGGAAAGGCGACAGAATCCCCAGGCAAGGGGCACCCAGGGAGGCTTTGGGGTACAGACCCACACCTGCCCCAGTGGGACAACCCTGCAGGGCCTGGAGTGGGGGAGGGGAGTGGGGCTGCTGCGAACCTGGGCTGGGAAACTATCTTTACAGACTGTATCTGAAATGGAGCTAATTAGTGATCAGGACTGAGTAAAATGGAGTGAGACCAGTTCTTAGAAGGTTGCAAGGTGGTTTGCCTCCTGATGCCCAGCCTGGCTTTTGTTGTTGTTGGGTTTCCCTTATTTTCCAATGAGCTGCCATGAAGTCAGCATCCAGCAGAGTTCCAGTGACTAGCTGGGCATGGGTGGGGGCCGCAGGAAGCAGGTCCCCATCTTCTCGTGTGGATGCACCTCACCCAGGGCTCCCTGGGGGGGAAGGCCAGGGCCCTGAGAGACTCACTTTGATCCCGAGTCCTTGACCATCTGCAGCCTGAGGTCAGAGAGATGACTGTCCCTCCTCCCTCTGGAGGGGGTGCGCTGGAGAGGGCCCTGAGAGGGGGCCTGCGGACCTGTCCCTTCTTTGCCAGCAGCCTCCCTGCTGTGCTTGTTGTGGTCTCTGGGCTGTGAGGATGTGCTCCACAGAAGTGGTCACTTAGTGAGTCCCGGAGATGGCACTGCTCCCCCCCTGGGTGACCCTCATATCCAGCTGGCCCTCAGAAAACATCTGATAGGAAACGGGAAATTCAGATGCCTGAAAATGGGCTGGAGGAGGGAAAGCTCCTTTGGTCTCCAGCGTGTTATTACAGTAACTGTCATGGCCTGAGCACAAGTGGGACTGTCCCTGGTACCCAGGAGCCTTGGCAGTGCCCTTTCATGCCATGAGTGTCCAGACACGTGGTGTTTCCAGCAGCATCTGGAGAGACGGATACAAGCCCTCAGTGCAGGAAGCACATCTGTGTGCAAGGAGGAGCCTCTCCACTCACATATGGTCGCTTGGTTTAAAGGTCCTCTTAGGCACCACACATATCAGGCTGGCAGGGTAAAGACTTCTTCTTCCAGCAGTGACTGGAACCCACTCACATTGTGTTTTCATTTGAAAAATATGGAAACTGGGAGATGAAAATAACAGAACACGAACATTTATGCACCAGGACATTTTGAAATAGACTGGATATTTTAAAAACTTACTTAAAAATTCAGGAGAATGGGGTGCCTGGATGGCTCAGTGGGTTAAAGCCTCTACCTTCAGCTCGGGTCATGATCCCAGGGTCCTGGGATTGAGCCCCACATTGGGCTCTCTGCTCAGTGGGGAGCCTGCTTCCCCCCCCTCCCTGCCTACTTGTGATCTCTGTCTGTCAAATAAATACATAAAATCTTTAAAAAAATTCAGGAGAGTGATGTCAGCAAGATGACACACGAAAACTCCAGGCCTGTTCCCTCCACAGAAACACCAAATACACAACTAGAGACTGACTAAAATAACATATGGGAACTGTGGGAACAGCGAAAGAGTGACAGGAACCAAGTGAGTGCCTGGTCAAGAATGAGCCACATATGACAGGGCAGGAAATTCTGTGACCATGCTGGGCAGAACAGCTTGAGCAGAGTAGTTGCCACAAGCTAGTCCCGTCTGCAAACCAGAGAGAGCAGAGTGGACTAATCAACCCTTTGATTTCTAACCTGTCTAGGGGATACCTGAGGGACTGGTCTTGGGACACCCAAGACAGAGTTCAGACAACCAAAAGTGGCTCACAGCTCAGAAGGGGGAAATCACTGGAAGCAGCAGGTCCGACTTGTGACAAACACCCTAAAGGTAAATACAGACACAGACATCTGGGGCCAGTGATTACTGATTGAGGAATACAATAACAGCTAACATCCCTAAAATGAGCAAGGGTGTGAGCCTCACAGAGAGGAAGACATTAAAAGCAGCCATACCAATGGGAGACCTGGGAAGAGAGCATGTGCACAGATGTAGGGACAACACAGGCATGAGAAAAGTACATGCCAGACTGATTAGCAAGGGTCTCCCCTGCATGAAGCCAGCATGCAAAGCCTGGGAGAGGGGGCTGTTTTTAAAAATATCCAGTTTTCAATAAAAGATCACAAGCCATACAAAGAAGTAGTAAAATGTGGTTCATTCAAAGGAGCAAAATACATCTCCATAAACCATCCCTAAAGAAACACTGGGTTGGACTTACTAGAGAAAGGCTTTAAAACAAATCCCTTAAATATGCTCTAAAGGCTAAAGGAAAACATGGACAAAAGAAATAAAGGAAATCAAGAAAATATATGAGCAAAATGAGAATATCTACATAGAATTTGGAATTATTAGAAACAATCAAATGGAGGGGTGCCTGGGTAACTCAGTGGGCTAATGCCTCTGCCTTCGGCTCAGGTCATGATCCCTGGGTCCTGGGATCGAGCCCTGCATTGGGCTCTCTGCTCAGCAGGAAGCCTGCTTCCCCCTCTCTCTCTGCCTGTCTCTCTGCCTACTTGTGATCTCGTTCTGTCAAATAAATAAATAAAATCTTTTAAAAAAAAAGAAACAAATGGAAATTTTGGAGATGAAAAATACAAAACTGAATTTAAAAAATCATTTGAGGGGTTCAATAGCGAGTCAAACAGAAAGAAAGGCTCAGCAAACTTGAATAAAGGTCCTCAGAAACTATTGAGACTGAAGAGTAAAATGAGAAAAAAAGGAAGAACAGTGAACAGAGCCTGAGAGACTTATGATGGGAGAACATCAAGCTGACCAATATAGACATTATGGTACATGCAGGGGAGAAATGACAGAGAAAAAGGCAGAGACATTACTGCAAGAAATAATGGCACCCATTTCACAAGTCTGAGGAATGGCTTGGATATAGCATTATAAGCTTAACAAATGCCAAGTAGGATGGATGAAAACAAACAGACCCACACCAAAAGAAGAGTGACTCATCACATACAGAGCAGCCTCTGTAAA
>PISX010029843.1:0-19517 GCA_004024625.1 Mellivora capensis | reverse complement strand
AGTACCATACTGTCTTGATGATGACAGCTTTGTAATAGAGCTTGAAGTCTGGAATCATGATGCCACCAACTTTGGCTTTCTTTTTCAATATTCCTTTGGCTATTCGAGGTCTTTTCTGGTTCCATATAAATTTTAGGATTATTTGTTCCATTTCTTTGAAAAAAATGGGTGGGATTTTGATAGGGATTGCATTAAATGTATAGCTTGCTTTAGGTAGCATAGACATTTTCACAATATTTGTTCTTCCAATCCAGGAGCATGGAACATTTTTCCATTTCTTTGTGTCTTCCTCAATTTCTTTCATGAGTCCTTTATAGTTTTCTGAGTATAGATTTTTAGCCTCTTTGGTTAGGTTTATTCCTAGGTATCTTATAGTTTTGGGTGCAATTGTAAATGGGATTGACTCCTTAATTTCCCAAGAGAAAGAATCTTAAGCAAGCTCCATGCCCCGCAAGATCCTAATGCAGGTACAGACTTCACAACGCCGAGATCATGACCTGAGCTGAAATCAAGAGTCCAGTGTGCAATGGACTGAGCCACCCAAGTGCCCCTACATAAATATTTTTTTTAAGTACTGTAGACCATTTAGGTATATATATAATGGTTTAATGAACACTTTCGTGCAATCGTATATTTTGTCCATTTGTATACTTTCAAAGTTTGAATAACAGAAGGTAAAAATGCTAGTACAAATGGTAAAATATGAAAGATCTTGATGGGTGTTCTCAAAATATTTTTTTAAAGAATTATACTAATTTATACTGCCCGTTGAGTTTAATTACACCAGTTTATCTCTGATTCACCGGCAGTTAATTAAAGACCTTAACCTGAATGGGCCCTTAGTTTTCTCCTGGCCCTTCCCTGACCAGTTGAAGCCCATACCCAAAGGCTATATCATTCTGAAAATCCTCCAGCAAAAATCTTTCACATCCTGGAGTCACTTGCCAAGGAAAACCTCAATTCCGATTTAACCCAGTAGCCCTCTTCTCTCCTATAATCCCGACGGCCAAGCTCTGACAGAGGACTATTATATGTGGGGGTCAATGTCACTGAAAGTTCACGGTTGGGACCTCGGCTGTACAATACTACTCCATGTCCCTAGTTAGGCTCCTATCACATTCCCAAACACCTGTCTCACATGTTCACTCTCCTGCCTTCCTCTCAACTCCCACCACCCATTTCTCTTCTTTTTCAGGAGACAATTTTGTCTTCTAATTCACTGAGGAATCAGAGCCATTTGTCTGTATCTCTCAGTTTCCCTCCATATCCCACTGACTCATTAGCAGCTCCTCACACTTACTGGGTTTCCATGGAAAAAGGGAACAACTGGCTCTCTTGTCTATCCCTGGACACAGAACCCAACTTTTCAGGCTCCTCAATGACCCTGACTGATCAGTTTTCTCCTCTCTCATTGATACTTCTTCTATTTTCCGATCTGCTATTTCAAATCACCTCCTACATCTCCTCTCATTCCCTATTCCCACTCTCCACCCCAAGGTCTTTCTCATACAGATTGTTTCACACTTAAAAAAAATTATTTGACAGATAGAGATCACAAGTAGGCAGAGTGGGAGGCAGAGAGAGAAAGGAGGAAGAAGGCTCCCTGCTGAGCAGAGAGCCCGATGTGGAGCTCAATCCCAGGACCCTGGGATCATGATCTGAGCCAAAGGCAGAGGCTTTAACCCACTGAGTCACCCAGGTGCCTCTGTTTTACACTTTTTCCACTAATTTCTTCCCTTCCTCCTACCAGGCAGGCCTTTGTCCTTTTTTGCCCAGTTTGCAGGATTACCCTGTTGTGGTAATAGGTTGACTTGCTATTTCTGTAAAACAATTTGGCAGTAAGTAATAAGGCTAAAGCATGGCCCCTTGGCCACTCTTCTGTCAGATAAACACCATTACTGTCAAAACTTTGCTCTTCATTTATATACACGTTCACAAGCACATACACTCTGAATATGTTGATTTTTTTTACATCAAGTGTATCATATGGTTCATATTCTGCAGCATGACACTTTTATTCAACAATATAGCTTTATCAATCTGCCTATATTAATACATGTAGATCTACTGTGTCTTTTTTAACTTCTGCATAGTTTGCCATTAAATTAACTTTCAATTTTTTTAGGTCAATGGAACTTCTTTCCTATTTTCCATTATTATAAACAATACTAGAGTGAACATACTTCTATAAGCCTCATTGTGTATATGTGCAAATGATTCTCTAGTACATACCTAGAAATGAAAAATAATTTAATTTTTAAAAAGGGGTGTCTGATTGGTTCAGTTGGTAGAACATGCAACTCTTGATCTCCAGGTTATGAGTTCAAGCCCCATGTTGGGCATAGCGATTACTTAAAAAAGTACATACCTAGAAATGGAATTTCTGGTCACACTTCTCCCCCCCCCCCCGTGTATTTATTATTGATTTATTTTTAAATTTTAATTTTAAAAACTTCACAGAAAATACATGCACATGGTTAAAAAAAAGAATTCAATAAAAGAAATGTACAATGATAAGTAAGTTTTCCCCTCAGAACTGTCTGCTCCCCAGTTCTCTTCCCTAGAAACAGTCAGTGTTACTAATTTCTTCGATAATATAAATATTGTTTTGTGGTACATTCTGTTATGTACCTTGTTTTTTTTAATATCTCAAACATACAGAAAACCTCCAAACACTGTATAAAAAACTAATTTTTTCCTGAATTATTTGTGAGTAAATTGCTAACATGATGCCACAAAATCCTTGAATACTTTAGTTGTATTTCGTACCAAGAACATCATCATGATCCTGACATAAGCCATCAGGATCAGGAAATTAACATTGTTACAGTACCACCATGTAATCTTAGACTCTCATCTGAAACAGTTCCTCGGTCTTTCCTTGATTTCCATGACCTGAACACTTTTGAAGATTCCAAACCATTTCTCCTGTAGAAAGAATGCGCCTCAGTTTGGATATGTTATGCTTTTTCCTCATGGCTGGATCCTGGCTAGGCTTCATTGGCAGGAATATCTCGCAGGTGAAGCTATGTTCCTCTCATTGTATCTTCTCAGGTGGTGCGTGATTTCAGTGTGTCCCATTACTGACAAAGCTCACTTCCATAACTTGATTCAGGTGGCCTCAGAGAAACTCCTCCCCTGTAAAGTTACTTTCTTTTCCTTGATAACTAGTAAGTAGTTTGTGGGGAGGTGACTGTGAAACTATGTAAATATTCTATTCCCCATTAATTAATTAATATCAATATGGAATTGTGGTTTCCTATTTTATTTTATTATTATTTTTCTATTTTATTTTTTAAAGATTACTTATTTATTTATTTGGCAGAAAGAGTGTGTGAGCACAAGCAGGGGGAGCAGCAGGCAGAGGGAGAGGGAGAAGCAGGCTCCCCACTGAGTGAAGAGCCGGATGTGGGACTCAATCCCAGGGCCCTGGGATCATGACCTGAGCAGAAGGCAGATGTTCAATTGACTGAGCCACCCAGGTGCCCTGTGGTTTCCTATTTTATTCCATTGGTTCTTTTCTATTAACTTTAATATTTATTTTGATGCTCAATTTTGTCATCTGTTTAGCCAGTGAGCCCACTCCCTTCAAACCACCTTCAGTGCCCAATTGTCATGTCCCTGTCTTTGAGCACTTCCCTACTTTCTGGCACAAAAATGTATTCCAGGCTTATCTTGTACTTTCCAGCATCAGCCCTGAAATCAGTATGTTTCTTTTTGGTGAACGGTATTTAGGGCCAGGATCTGGGTGCCAGGTGTTTCATGGTTATTGGGATGTTGCTGCTCCCAGGATCTCTTCGCGAGACAGTTAGGGAACAGAGGCATATGTACACACACACACACACACACACACACACACCACTCATTTGAAAATCCCTATCATCTATCATCTATCACTATTGAAAAACTTGACTTCACTCAGATACCTTCAGTTATAGGCCAATGTCTCAGAGTTCCTTCTAGTTTCCTCCTTTTCCATATTTCCTGCTCCCTTCTCAGGGAGTGTAAGGACCTATTTAGCCAGAGCGACTCCTTCTTGGTTAAAGCCGTTTTGTTGTTTGTGCAGTAAAACTTAAACTGACCCTGCCCCCCTCCCCCCAGAGAAACTTACTTAGAAGCAAGTCTGGGAAACCAGTAAAATATGGCCAGCTAGTTCCTAATAACAGAGCCCAGAATACAAGGCCAGGTCGGCCAGTTCCTGATACCAGAGCCCAGAATACAAGGGCGAGTCGGGCCAGGTGGAGACGTCCAATCAGTAAGGAACACGCATACTTCTTCCCCAGCCACCAAAGAATGTAAACCCCCTGTCTGGGCGCCAGCCTTGAGCACCAGTTCTGACCAGAGTCATAGGTTGGGTCAAACAGCTACTATAGGGAAAATTGTAATTCAGTTGGCCACCCGCATGTGACCCAACATGACTACAATCTCATTGGCCACCTATGTGTGGCCAGACTTTTGTTCTATAAAAAGTAGTCTGTCAGATGGGGAGGGGTCGCCCTCTTCGGAGGCGGCCCTGGCGGGTCAGTCTGACTTCTAATACTTATCATAAAATAAAGCTTTAAATAACTTTCACTGTGTCTCAGTCTCGTCTCGTTTAATAACAGACCTAACAGGGAGAACTCTTGTTTTCGTTTTCCTTAGTAGACTTACTTATTTGAGCAAACTCCTATATAACATGTTTCTCTGTGCCCCCTCTTACGTGTGTATTCCCTTCACATCCCTCTTTGGGCTCCAGTACCTCACACCGGGCAGCCTACCTTCATGGATTCCCTCTCTAACCAGTTTAGATCCTGACATTCCTTTCTGGCCGCTGTGGATCCTGCTCTGTGCCACCATCTCCACCCAATGTGCAGTCTTAACCTTCTTTTAGGACAGAATGATTCAGGAATGGGCTGGTACAGAAGAGGGAAAATGACCCTTGCTTTTGAAAATGGTTATTTTATTACTAACTGAAAAATCAAACTATATTTACATTCTTATTTCTTAAAATGGAACATTGCAGAAAAAAACCAAAGGCTTTTTCTGCTCTCTAACTCTGTCTCCAGAAGTAACCCACTATTATTAGTTTGATGTGTATTCTTCTAAATAAAAAAAAAATAGGGGCGCCTGGGTGGCTTAGTCGTTAGCATCTGCCTTCGGCTCAGGTCATGATCCCAGGGTCCTGGGATAGAGCACCGAACTGGGCTCGCTGCTCAGCAGGAAGCCTGCTTCTCCCATTCCCACTCCTCCAACTTCTGTTCCCTCTCTAGCTGTGTCTTTCTGTGTCAAATAAATAGGTAAAATCTTTTTTAAAAAACTAAAAAGAAAATAATTTCACATTCATACATATGTTCCCCAAAGGAAAAAAATATGTTAATTTTTAAGATTTTACTCTCTCCATTTTAAGAAAAGCCAGAGACCTTGAACAAGGCTTACCAGGAACATTAGTCAGGACTCTTTATTTGCCAGTGACAGAAATCCAACTCAAAGAGCATAGGCAAAAAGAAAATGTATTGGCAGATTTCATTGGGAAATTCAGGGTACAAGGACACAAACCAATAATCATGTGTATCTAGGCCAGCAGTCAGTACAGCTCCACCCAGAGCTGTGGGAGTGAAAGAGCAGTGGCAGCAAGACATCCACACACTGACAACATACAATCACATGGAGGGAGGATGTGATAAACATTTATTAAGAAGAGATTTTGCAAATTCTCGTTAGTATCCCACAGAACGAGTTTTTGGTTTGCTGAGTAAGGCTACCTCATTGTGCAATTCTAAATGACACATTGAAAGGTTGGATTCCCAGCTCTGTCCAGGAACATTCCAGTGTAGATAATGGAGAAACCACAGATGAAACCCTAAAGATCTTGGCACTTAGTATTCTGTTCAAAGACAGAACATTTATGAGCTAACACCCGATTTTCCTAAATTATACCAACATGATAATCTTAGACCTTCTAATTGTCGTTAGTGTCTTTCTAAGTTGTGAATCTTGTTGCCAGCAAATAATTGGATCACTTAAGGGGTGCCTGGGTGGCTCAGAGGGTTAAAGCCTCTGCCTTTGGCTCAGGTCATGATCCCAGGGTCCTGGGATTAAGCCCCGCATTGGGCTCTTTCCTTGGCGGGGAGCCTGCTTCCTCCTCTCTCTCTCTGCCTACTTGTGATCTCTCTCTGTCGAATAAATAGATAAAATCTTAAAAAAAAATTGGATCACTTAAAAATATCCCTAACTCTTCCTTTTAAAAAAAATTATTTTTAACTTTTCCTTTTTGTACATGAGAGTTAATCCATTTGCATTAAATGCTCTGTTTGAGAGACATTTTTCCTGCCCTTCATTTTTTTGGTGGTTTGCTCTCTCCATTATGTAATTTCTATAGTGGACTTTAAGCTCATTTTTCCTTTAATACAATTATAAAACAGGCCCTGTCAAACATTTAAAAATAATCATAATTTTTTTCTGTAACTGATTTTTGCCTAAGCAACCTTTGAACTTACTTCTGGAGATGAAAAAGCACAGAGGTATCTTTGCAAGCCAGTCTCCCAGCCAACCAGGAGCTTCTCCTGCCCATTACAGCCTGATAGTATGTCTAGGCTGCTCACAGAGTCTCAGCTCTGGGCGTAACTTCTCTGCCAAGTTCTTTGGCAGTGAACACTTATCTCTCTCCTGCTGGTATTGCAGTATCTTGTTTTTGCTTTTTATTTTAAAGATTTTATTTATTTATTTGACAGAGAGAGATCACAAGTAGGCAGAGAGAGAGGGAAGCAGGCTTCCTGCTGACCAAAGAGCCCAATGCGGGGCTCAATCCCAGGACCCTGAGACCATGACCCAAGCGGAAGGCAGAGGCCTAAACCACTGAGCCACCTAGGCGCCCCCTGTTTTTGCTTTTGTTTCTTTTGGTGTCATAGTCAAGAAATTGTGGCCAAGACGAATGTCGAGAAGCTTTTAAGTTTTCAGGTCTTACATTTTAAGTCTTTAATGCATTTCAAGTTAATTTCTTTTTTTTTTTTTAAAGATTTTATTTATTTACTTGACAGAGAGAGAGATCACAGTAGACAGAGAGGCAGGCAGAGCGAGAGAGGGAAGCAGGCTACCTGCTGAGCAGAGAGCCCGATGCAGGACTCGATCCCAGGACCCTGAGATCATGACCTGAGCCGAAGGCAGTGGCTTAACCCAGTGAGCCACCCTTGAGGTGCCCCTCAAGTTAATTTCTTTGACTGGTATAAGACAGGAGTCCAATTTCATTCTTTTTCATGTGAATACCTAGTTTTCCCAAGGCCACTTACTGAAGAAACTATCCTCTCCCCATTGAGTGTTCTTGACTCCCCTGTCAAATATTTGACTGTTTATGCATGAAATTATTTCTGGACTCTCAGTTCTGTCCCATTGGTCTATGAGTCCGTTTTTATGCCAGAAGCATACTGTTTTGATGACTATACCTTTATAGCAATGGTTCTTATTTTCTTGCTCCACAATATACTTGAAGGATAGCCAACATTCCTGTGAATAACAGTGGCTACCATGATCCAAGGGAACTATGTATTTCAGGACACTATTACTAATTATGCTAACACAACACGCATGAACCAGTATTGTTTCAGGGACACTGGGACATGTGAGCACCTAATTATAGCAGTGATTTTTCAGCTGGGGGGAGGGCTTAATCTCCTAAAAGAGTGTGGGAGGATGTCCGAAAAGCCAGAGATGTAAGTGTCAGTTAGGACCTGAGTAGAAAAAATAGAAACCACCATAGTTATTCTAAGAGAGAGAATTTAGCATACGGAATCGTTAACCAGTGATTGAGAGACGGAAAAGATGAAAGGGAACACTGCAATCTTCCTGGAGGGAAACTGCAGCAAGCCACTGCCTCTCTCAGGGCTGGGAGGGAAAAGCCATTGAGATAATGTGGAGTTTTGTGCTCCAAGGAGAGACGACGCGTGGGGAGCTGGAAGCCAGACCCTGGCGGACGGGGCACTGGCTGGCTGGTGCTGGTGTAGTCGCAGCTCTGAAGAGGTCTCAGCAGCGCAGGGCCCCGGACCTCTCAGGAGAAGGTGTCAGCTGGCTGGTGGTGGTTTTCTCTGAGGACATCATCAGGCCGTCTAGGGGGATATAGGAAAGAGCTACAATGCTGCTGAAGTCAAGTGTTGATGGCACAGGAAGGATGGTTGCTAGGCTGGCGCTGACATCATCAGCTGGTGGGCATTTCTCCTGGACAAGTTCCTGAGGAGGGAATGCTTTCTGCGGACAGGGTCTCAAACTGGGAAAACAGATGTGGCTTTTTTTAAAAAAAGATTTTATTTATTTATTTGACAGAGAGATCACAAGTAGGCAGAGAGGCAGGCAGAGAAAGTGGAGGAAGCAGGCTTCCTGCCAAGCAGAGAGCCCGATGTGGGGCTCGACCCCAGGACCCTGGGATCATGACCTGAGCCGAAGACAGAGGCTTTAACCCACTGAGCCACCCAGGCGCCCCAAAACGGACGTTTCTGTTTTTTTTTTTTTTAATTTGTCAGAGAGAGAGGGAGAGAGAGAGAGAGAGAGAGAGAGCACAGGCAGACAGAGTGGCAGGCAGAGGCAGAGGGAGAAGCAGGCTCCCTGCCGAGCAAGGAGCCCGATGCGGGACTCGATCCCAGGATGCTGGGATCATGACCTGAGCCGAAGGCAGCCGCTTAACCAACTGAGCCACCCAGGCATCCCCAAACGGAAGTTTTTTAACAGGTGCCCTAATCACCGTGAGCTAGCACCGTTTACCGAAGCTCTTTTTCAGCTAATGACTGTTCCAGAAAGCAAACGGGAAGGAAGAAATCCCTCACCTCTCCAGCCTTCCGGCTGCCCTGCAGAGCCTCTGTGAGAAGATCCTAACAGGGCGAGCTGGCAGAAGAGAAGTCCGGTTTGCAGAGTTCCAGGCGCAGCGACATAAACAGACGCAGAAGGGTGGAAGCTTAGAGAACGTAGCTCATAACCAGCGCCTTCCGCCCCTTCAATGGCTCAGCCCCGCTCAATCCTTCTGTGTACATTGAGCTTCTATGAAAGAACAAAATAACTTTACGCTTTGGAGGACAAGCAGCACCTTCCTTTGTACAAATGAAGACATTCTCGTTTTCTCACCTTGACACCTGGTCCTAGTGCTGACTGCCTCCATCCCTGGTAGACAGGTATGGGATCCTTCCCTGGAAGAAAACGTCCCTTCACCCCTATGCTCTGCCTTGTTAAAGTGAGGACTCAACTCATTTTCCATTTTCCAAGGGAGAAAAGGATTCCATTTGGAACAGATTTGACTCTGCAAAAGAGCTTTGGTAAGCTTCGGGTGCTAGCTCACGGTGATTACGTATAATGCTCTGTTGACCAAATGTCCATTTTCCAAGTTAGAGACCCTGTCCACAGGAGGCATTCCCTCCTTCTCTGGAACTTGTCCCGTGGAAATGCCCATCAGCTGATGATCTGACCCCAGGCAGCTCTTTAAAGTAGCTACCACCGTGTTCACAGGAACCAAGGGAAACCTCTCCTGGTCTTTGTTCTGTGCTCCTCTCCCCCATCTCCGCATACCTGGTCCAGCATGCCTCCAACGTCCCTTGCCCATGGGCTGCCGCTGCTGTCCTTTGCCTCATCTACCCAGCTGCACCCTGGCATTGGGTTTCTGACCAACACTCCCCAGAAGCACCAGCCTCAGCATGCTTCTGCCAGTCACATGGTTCTCTTTCTGTTCACGGAATCTCTGCCGGCTCAAGGAAAAGCCCCTCTTGCAGAGCTCAGCCCAGGACTCTTCCAGCGGGTGCAGCTGGACTGGGCACTGACCATGTCCCTACGTAACTTCACAGTGAACTTCCGGCCACACACTCTCCCTGCTTGCCTTTTCCAGACTGATTCTACGCAAGTTTTTTACTCTCGACTGTGCTCACGGTGGCCAGTAATCCAGCTCAGTCAGCTGACTCATGAGTTCTAACCCTCATGGCATTAACTAGTCTTGCAAACCTGACAGTCCCTCTTATCCCAGAGAACTGTCTAATCTTACTAGTCTTTAGCTCACTGGTGCCAGCCTTGCTCATCTAAGGTCAATGCACTCATTTTGTAGCTATTAATCTTTATTCCTAAATGGTATGGAGCTAATAGCTGTATTCTTCCAGCTCGGGAGATTTCCTGGAGCATACTTCCTCCCCCTTCTTGCCCTGAATGACCAGATTCCAGTCTATGAGCTTCTCTTCTGATTTTGATCTCTTGGATCTGGACGGGACCTGGATTTGAGAGAATAGATGAAATTATTTTCATGGCAGTAGGTGCTTCCTTCTAATTCTTAGAAGTCAAAGTGTTGGCAAAGACAAGGGTGGACTGACTGTTCTCATCTTTGGCAATTTCACTTATTTATCCGTCTCTTATAATAAGAACCTATCCTTTTTAAGAAAATTTGATTCCCAATAAGATGGATAAGACATATATGCCTTTACACTTTTTCCGCTAGTGTAAACTCTGTCTGTGTTTGGCATTCTTTTTGAATAACCTAGACAGTCTTTACCCTGCTAATTGGCATAATTATGGTTAGAGCTCAAAGTCTCTGGACCTATTTTGGATCATCATTCAATTTTTGTGATTAACCATTGTTTCCCTTAGGTCATATCCCTAAAGATAGTTGTTTGAATTTAAGTCGAAAGATCCTGGGCAATTGATTTTCAAACATAATCTAAAACTGTTGAATGGGGGCGGCTGGGTGGCTCAGTCATTTAGCCTCTGCCTTTGGCTCAGAGCATGATCCCAGGGTCCTGGGATAGAGCTCCGCATCCGGCTCCCTGCTCAGCAGGAAGCCTGCTTCTCCTTCTCCCACTCCCCTTGCTTGTGTTCCTTCTCTCGTTGTGGGTCTCTCCATCAAATAAATAAATAAAATCTTTTAAAAAAAAAAGTAAAAAAAAATGTTGAATGGAATGATAAGGGCTATTGTAATGGTTTACTACTTCTCAAGTTTTCATTTGGCTATGAATTAGCTGGTCATCTTGTTAGAATGTGGATTTTGATTTAGGAATTCTGATGCTGAATCTGGGATTTTGCATTTTAAAATAAATTCCCAGGTAATGACAATGATGCTGGTCTAAGCAACATGTTTTGAATAGCAAGGTTCTAGACTGTGATAAGCAGCCTCTCCCTGCTTTTCAGCGAATTGAGGGTAGATGTCATGAACACCTTCAAAAGTGGTTTGCCAGAAGTTGTTTGTGTACATGTTGTGACTTTTATAATCATGTAATAAGAAAAACAATACATATTGGCAGCTCTAGCACACAGATTTGTATCTATTCTCCACTGAAAATCCCCTAAGATGACAGTAAGATACTTTTTATTATTTATTTATTTTTTAAAAAGATTTTATTTATTTACTTGACACAGAGAGATCACAAGTAGGCAGAGAAGCAGGCAGAGAGAGAGGAAGGGAAGCAGGGTCCCTGCTGAGCAGAGATCCCCACGTGGGGCTCCATCCCAGGACCCCGGGATCATGACCTGAGCCAAAGGCAGAGGCCTTAACCCACTGAGCCACCCAAGTGCCCCGGTAAGATACCTTTTAAAATAAAGACTATAAACCCATAAGGAAGAAGAGAAGACTCATAGCAATGAAATTTTAGGAGAAAGCAAGTGGGCAAGTGGCAAATGACAGCAGAATTGAAAATACTGAACACGTCCATCGCCAATGGGTTGAAAAGCATCTCAATTTAATTGAGGAACTCCCATAGGGCTGAAGAATTAGGGCCCTAGATGTCTCTGGAAGTGGGGATTGGCCAAGGCCTGAGAAAAGAAGGATTGCTTGAAAACTTATTTAAGAAACTGACCACCAGACCTCCTCCCAGATGAGTACAGCAACTGTCTCTCTTACACCAGGGAAGAGGGGTTAAAAACAGTGAGTATTTAGATAAGAGTGGGGGGCACGGATATTGTTCTGAAAATGGGACGAAGTGAAAATGTTCATAGTCAGTGCTGAAACCCTGAGCTGAGTCTTCTTTCTGTATTTGGCAATCAGAATGGAGGCAGCAGGACATATGCTGTGATTGGGGGGAAATATCAAAAGTATAAAGAAGAAAACAAAGAGCACTTGAATCTCACCTCCCAAAGATAACTGCTGCTAAGAGCTCAGCTGTGGGATGGGATGCCAGAGTGGCGTAGTCAGTTAAGCGGCTACCTTCGGCTCAGGTCATGATCCCAAGGTCCTGGGATGGAGTCCCGCATCTGGCTCCTTTCTCAGCGGGGAGCCTGCTTCTCTCTCTGCCTCTGCCTGCTGCTCTGCCTGTGTGCTCTCTCTCTGACAAATAAATAAATAAAATCTTAAAAAAAAAAAAAAGAGTTCAGCTGTGGGGCGCCTGGGTGGCTTAGTGGGTTAAAGCCTCTGCCTTCAGCTCAGGTCATGATCTCAGAGTCCTGGGATCGAGCCCCTGCATTGGGCTCTCTGCTCAGCGGGGAGCCTGCTTCCCCCACCCTCTCTGCCTGCCTCTCTGCCTACTTACGATTTCTGTCTGTCAAATAAATAAAATCTTAAAAAAAAATTCAGCTGTAAGATTCAGTGTGCTTCTTCCCAGTTGAGCGTTTGACCTAGCACATTTCTTTTTACCCTGTAGGTTTAATTGAATGGAGCAAGCACGAGCTGAGCACCTACTATGTGTGAGATGCTAAGAACGTACAGACAAAGACACAGACCGTTTGTTTCAATTCCGTTATGGGTTAGAGTTACTCCAAAAGAGCCAAAAGCAACATGGGGTTTTAATTGCCTAGGGAAGTCCCTCTCCTTCCTTTCTTATTTAACAAATCAATATCACACTTGTTTTTTTTTTTTAAGATTTTATTTGTTTATTTGATAGAGAGAGACCCAGTGAGAGAGAGAACACAAGCAGGGGGAGTGGGAGAGAGAAGCAGGAAGCCTGATGTGGGACTCAACCCCAGGACCCTGGGATCATGACCTGAGCCAAGGGCAGACACTTAATGACTGAGCCACCCAGGCATCCCCAACACCACCTTTTTAAAAAAATTTTTTTTTATTAAAAAAACTTTTTTTTAAAGATTTTATTTTATTTGTCAGAGAGAGAGAGAGAAAGAGAGCACAGGCAGACAGAGTGGCAGGCAGAGGCAGAGGGAGAAGCAGGCTCCCTGCCGAGCAAGGAGCCGGATGTGGGACTCGATCCCAGAATGGTGGGATCATGACCTGAGCCGAAGGCAGCCGCTTAACCAACTGAGCCACCCAGGCATCCCCAATACCACCTTTATTAAACTTAATCTTTGTAGCTCCAGAAGTTCCAGAAAGAGGAGAAACTTTGCCAAGGCTGGTAATATACATTCAAAATGAAATACACCATGGGATACCCAGGAGTTTACCAAATTTAATTCTTATTTTACATTTGCTACCAGAAAAAAAAAATGTCAAGTACAGTCAATGTTTACAATGTTTACAGACCTTACTTTGGGCAATGTAACTAAGAGTGACCTAGACCACGGTGTAATTCCAGCTGAGAAGTGGGGCAGAGCAGTGGCCTGATGGTCCCCATGTTTTCTTTCTCCCATCTTTCTTTTTTAAAAATTATTATTATTGGGACGCCTGGGTGGCTCAGTTGGTTAAGCAACTGCCTTCGGCTCAGGTCATGATCCCAGCGTCCTGGGATCGAGTCCCACATCGGGCTCCTTGCTCGGCAGGGAGCCTGCTTCTCCCTCTGACTCTGCCTGCCACTCTGTCTGCCTGTGCTCACTCGCTCTCTCTCTGGCAAATAAATAAATAAAATCTTAAAAAAAAATTATTATTATTTAGGGACGCCTGGGTGGGTGGCTCAGTTGGTTAAGTGGCTGCCTTCAGCTCAGGTCATGATCCCAGTGTCCTAGGATCAAGTCCCACATCGGGCTCCTTGCTCGGCAGGGAGCCTGCTTCTCCCTCTGCCTCTGCCTGCCACTCTGTCTGCCTGTGCTTGCTCTCTCTCCCTCTCTCTCTGACAAATAAATAAATTTTAAAAAAATTATTATCTAAAAAAATTTTTTTTAAAGATTTTATTTACTTATTTAACACAGAGAGAGATCACAAGTAGGCAGAGAGGCAGGCAGAGAGACAGAGGGAAGCACACTCCTTGCTGAGCAGAAAGCCCGATGTGGGGCTCGATCCCAGGACCCTGGGATTTTTGATTTTTTTTTTTTTTAGGCTTTCCCATCAGGCTTTTATTATAAAGAAGGTTCCAGAGCGTCCCAGCCACCCCCTCCAGCCCAGCCCCCGCAGGCTCAGAGCCAGTCCCAGCACTGGCTGGGTGTGCTGCGGGAGGAGCCGGCCCAGCCACGGAGGGTGGCTTCTCACAGGAACAGAATGGGTGATTTTTTTTTTTCCAGGGCCTTGGGTGTTGGGGGTTGGGGGGTGGTCTCTGCCAGGTCTGCCTGTTCTCTGGAACAGTCCTTTCCAGTGTTGTGTGAGAGCCCCTGGGGACCCCTCCCCAGGTCCTTTGCACAAGCGGCAGCTATTCACAGTTTCTTTCTAATCCGAAGAAGAAAATCAGTTTCTGTGCACAAGGAATCCATCATTTCTCTTATGCCCATCTGATGAGGGGAAAAATTAAACCGGCCAAGTAGGTGAGCGAATGTTTGGCCCGCACCGTTGGTTGTTGCTGCCTGTGTAGGTCACTTGCTTGGCAGTCACAGTCCTGTCTGAAGGGGGAGATGGGCAGCATCCCACAGCACCCCACAGCATCCCACAGCATCCCACAGCATCCCACAGCACCCCACAGCATCCCACAGCATTCCACGGCAGTGTAGCACAGGTCTCCAGAGCCTGACTGCTGGGGTTCCTCATCTGTAGAATGGGCATGTTAATAACAGCGAAGGTTGTCAGAGAAGATTAAATGAGTTAGTATTTGTAACCTACATAGACCAGTATTCCGCACCTGATAGGAGCTATGTAAACATTTCCTGATTATTTGGAATAAACCTTGTCTGAATGGGCTTTAAAAAAAAAAAGTTGACGCCCTTTACTACTCAAAAAAGATTATAGACATGAGAATCAGGTGACCACTTCTTCCATTCTTTAGGCTGGCTTCTTCCCAAGTGGCCGGTAGGTTTTCTTTCCCATCTACATCATGAGAAGTAAGGCATTCCACAATTAGCTTTAGATGGTAATAGTGTATCTTAGCCAACGTCAGACACAGCTTTAAGCATCTTGTGTACATTATCTCATTTGACCTTCCAGGTCAATAAAACCAAATCACAGAAAAGCTAAGTTCTGTGCCTAAGCTCACATAGTTGGTTAGTGGTAGAGCCAGCATTCCGTCCTAGAAAAGTTGGCTCCCGGGATTGTGAGCTTAAGAACATGCAATTTTAAATGCTCCTGATCTTCCCTTTTGCCTCTGCTATTGGTAGAAACCAGTCATTCCCCAAGCCTCAACAAGGCTCCCCAGTTCCCGATGTGATGGTGCTCCCATGGGCCGCACAACCACCCAGCTTCTAACCTTTATGAATTTTTCTTTCCACTTCTATCAAAACTAATTTATATTTGCTACATTCATAGTCAAAGCAGAGGTAAAGATAAGTCAGCAGGTCAACCGGCCTCTTGCCTCAGAGGGAACCCCATTACAGTAGCCCCTCTTATCCATGGCTTCACTTACTGTGGCTTCTTTCTTTTTTAAAAGATTTTATGTATTTATTCGAGAGAAAGAGAATGAATGAGAGAAAGAGAGAGAGAGCTCACGCAAGGGAAGAGGCAGAGGAAGAGAGAGAAGCAGACTCCTCTGCTGAGCAGAAAACCCGACGCAGGGCTTGATCCCAGGACAGCAGGATCATGACCTGAGCCAAAGGCAGACACTTAACCGACTGAGCCACCCAGACGCCCATCATGTTCTGTGGATTCAGTTACCCCAGTCAACCTCTGTCTGGAAGTAGATGGTCCTCCTTCTGAGCATCACCAGGTCAGGGTAGCCTAGCACTGCGTCACAGTGCCTACGTCATTCACCTCACTTTATTTCATCGTGTAGGCACTTTGTCATCTCATGTCATCACAGGAAGGGTGAGTACAGCACAGTAAGTTACTTTGAGAGAGAGGGACCACATTGATTTAGCTTTTATTACAGCATATTGATATAATTGTTCTATTTTATTATGTTATTGTGGCTAATCTCTTACTGTGCCTAATTCATAAGTTAAACTTTATCATAGGTACGTATGTATAGGAAAAAACAGTAGATGTAGAGTTTGACACCATCCAGTTTCAGGCATCCACTAGGGGACTTGCAAGATGGGGACTGTCATGGGCCATTAAGGTAAAGTATTCCTCAGCCAATTCTGTATTTCAGTACTGCAAGTCCTTACATCCAGTTCTAACCATTATCCCAGAAGATCAACTCTGGGAAGAGGTTGATTTACAAACCAAGAGCCCAATTTACAGGGGAAGCTACTCCTGAGCATAAAACCTATCCAGGGCATTTTCATAGGATACTAACTATGAGGTCTTGTGAGACCAAAGGGAAGACTAACTGGGTGAGATGGAGAACATCTGGATCATAGATCAAGGTATTATGTGGTGAGGACACATTGCCAGCTATGAAATGAGATGCTTTAAAAGAATATTTCCAATAAGTTAGTGCCATGAGTGAACTGCCTTCTATCCACTCTAGAAGTATGGGGTCCTGGGGCTTAGCAGTAGTCCTCAGGTCCAGAAAAGCCTCTCTCCTGCGCAGGACCTCAGACGATCTGGCTGGGCTTTCCTCTCTGGCTTCTCTGAGGCTTCATGTAACCCACCACCCCTCTGTCAGAGTCCTACCATATTCACACTTGTGGCAGTGTGCCAAGTGGAATGCATGTCACGTGCACACAGCACAGTCCAGGCTTTCCTGGTGACCCGTCCTGCCCCACTGAAACTCAGGAGGTTCTCATGACTACTCAGCATGACATTAGCAAACCATCCCTTGGGTAGGGTTACATCTGAAATGACTCATCTCACATCCAGAGTGACACTATTTCTAACTTTCTGAGAAATCTCCCAATTTAGAGCTAATAGCTTCCTGATGCAGCAACTGGGGATTCAACCTTTGTAAGTCAAGTGATAATATGTGATTGTGGTGATTTGCCCAAGGGAGAGGAAAAGAAGAACTCAACTGTGGTTGAGTTAAACCTGTGTAGTTGCCCATGATTATTTCGTCCACTAACTTTAAAGCTTTTTTACGTGCCTTGTTTTATCTGCCTTGCAAAAACTAAAGTAAACTAAACTAATTTGTTGTTCTCTTGTTACAGGAATGACCTTGGAATTTTTACCCTTGAGTAAGGCAGAGGTCAAGTTAACAGAATCCAAACAGATCTCATTTGAATATCTGTAAGAATTGTAGCACTACATATAGGGAAAATATGAAAATAATACAGCTTAGAATATAACTGGCAATAATCTATTGGGTCCACTCAGTTGGTGAATCAATGTGGGTGGGGTGGCAGAATTAAGTCAGATGTGGAAATTAGGGATCACACCCTCAAATGCAGGGTTAGTGGATTGTACGAGATCCCCTTAACTGGCATAGAGATATGGAAAGAGACTTCTAGTAGTACTTGTCTCCCATCATTGTGAGAAAACACATCTTACCTGTTGAAATAAACTTGGAGGTCCGAGAAAGAGCCACTCCAACCCCTGATGCCCCATCAGCAAACCCCGCTTGCGTGCCCTTGAATGCTCTGCTTTACCAGAAATGCAGTGTATCCAGTCAACCAATCTCTAAATGCCAGGCCAACTCTAGACTCTATACTTATTTCTTTGTTCCTTCATCTTTCTAAATCAGGTCAGATATGCAACCTCAACCAACCATGCCCTATTTTGGAGCTGGAAATTTTAATCCTCTCCAAAGCTCTCATTCTTTCCCAAGATGTCTTATGAAGAGTATTCACTTCTTGTGAGGCACTGTATTTCCTTAATCCATGGATTGTGTTCCCTTGAAGAAAGAACATTAGACTTGTTAGTTTTGTCATTTGACAATGTCTACCAGCATAAATATTCTTATCCCAACCAAAGTCTCAGGTCTATATGCAACCTCAGCTACCCAAAAGGACAATGTCAAATTACTTGGGAAGAAATGATTTACTCCTTTATGGGTAAATGTCTGAAGAGACTTAGAATTAAGTCTAAAGATGGTCAAATAAACCAAACCCTGAGTTATTACTATTCTGAACTAAAATGCTCTGGGAATACTCCATAGCTATATAGTATTTTAAGTACCTAAAACATGTGAGAAAATTAAGATAATTTGACTTTGCTATATTTATTTGTTTCTATTTGATTTATAAGACTTATTTAAGGTTTGTCAGTCACAAAATTGATGTACTTTAAAGAGAAAATTAAATATGTTATTATTATTATTTTTTTAAGTAGGCCCCATGCCCAGTGTGGAGCCCAATGCAGGGTTTGAACTCAGGACCCTGAGATTAATACCTGAGCTGTGATCAAGAGTTGGACACTCAACTGGCTGAACCACCCATGTGACCCTAAATACATTAAGTTTATTAATAAAGTCTAAGTTTCTCAAGGGAGTTTAAATAGCATAACCAAATATTAATTAAACTCCCTCTTAAAACTGATAAAATCTGCTAAATTGTATGGATAAAGTAAGGTTTATAAATTGAACAGATTATTAAAGAATAATGTCTTTTATTACAACTTCAGTAAATCAGACATTAATTTTAATAATCAAAGTGAAGTGGGGAAGCTGAAGGGGCTCTGTTTTAGAAAGACTCCATCTCTGCCAGTTTTCTGCTAGGCCCCATTTACTCTTGTTCTATACTTAGCCTCCAAAGAAGCCAAAGAAGCTGTGTTCCCACTTCAAAGCAGAAGCAAGAAAGTTCGTCATTCTCCAAGTTTTGTCCTATGCCCCAAACACCTGGTAACAACATTTATCAATCAGTCAACCAACCAAGAAGAGCCGGGTCCCAGGCATGTTCCAGAACATTAGCTTTGAAAAATCTTGGCTGATGCTGGCATCAACCCCTCCCCCGGCCTTCAGTGATTCATGAGATAACACCTGTCTGACACTCGACACTTGCCTTTGATTGGACCCTACCCTGGATTCCTAAAGGAACATGTACTCTAGACCCCTTTCCAGTATAAACCCCTAACCTCAAGCGATGATGAGACTCATTCTCCTTTCCTTTCTGAGTCTCTCAGACACTCTATCTGCTGTTCTCTGCCACTCATGCTATTCAATAAACTCTGCTTTCACTTCTCCAGCTCGCATTGGATTTCCAACCTGGGAGAAGCCAAGGACCCTCTTAGGCTGGTCCAGTGGAAACCCCTTCTGGGTTCTCGGACCCAACCTGCCTGCATCAAAAATAATCCCAGAAAAGTATTTTCTGCAAAACCTCATGTAACACCTGTCATTACAAAATGGGCTTTGAGTCCACAGGTTCCTGGGTAGTAATCTAACTCCTATGTGAAACAAGGCATTCAAATTACTCAATAGAAAAACAGAAGGTGAGAACACTCACTTTACAAATCAGGAAAACATAAATAAACATATGAAAAGAAACGTAACCTCCCCAGTGGTTAAAGAAATACCAAGTAAAACAAAAATGACTTTGCAATG
>PISX010029842.1:0-19533 GCA_004024625.1 Mellivora capensis | reverse complement strand
GTCGGGTATTCATCCTTTCTGATGGAGGCATAATACTCCATAGTGTATATGGACCACATCTTCCTTATCCATTCGTCCGTGGAAGGGCATCTTGGTTCTTTCCACAGTTTGGCGACCGTGGCCATTGCTGCTATAAACATTGGGGTACAGATGGCCCTTCTTTTCACCACATCTGTATCTTTGGGGTAAATACCCAGTAATGCAATTGCAGGGTCATAGGGCAGCTCTATTTTTTATTTCTTAAGGAATCTCCACACTGTTCTCCAAAGTGGCTGCACCAACTTGCATTCCCACCAACAGTGTAAGAGGGTTCCCCTTTCTCCACATCCTCTCCAACACACGTTGTTTCCTGTCTTGACACTCTGGCTTTAATACATGGTATACCCCAGTGCTCTTTATCTCCTTGCCATGGTCACTCTGTTCATCTTCAAGGAGAAGTTTAACTTCACCTCCATGGACCTTTCTGCCACCCCAGCCAGCCTGATATTCCATAGGTCTCCTTGCTCACATCTACCACAGCCCTGAGCACATTTGGGGTTGATTTCCTCTTTACTCTTTCCTCTCCCCACCTAGATCACATGCAGAGTTTACATGAGAGGCCTGATAAAGTCACTCAGGATGGTAGGAAAGCAGAAGTCCCTAGACTTATCTTCTCTTTACAGCAATGTATCCTTTGCTTAAAAGAAACAAACAAACATAGACTTTTGATCCTTTAGAGAGAGTTATTTGGTGATCAGAAAAACTGCTAAGCAACAAAAAAGACTGATAATGGGCATCTTTCGGTTTGGAATTTCTGCAGGTGCACATTTCGTTGGAGCCATTGGGATTCTCTTTCATATCTGCATCAGACTGAGGTAGAAATACATAGGGCACTTCTGCGGGGTCGAATCTGGAACGATTGCCTCAGAATGTTGTTCTGCTGTTCGTGAATAACGATGTACACAGCACGCATTAAATACATCCTCCTGAAACTTTCTACTTCTGGCTTCAGCATGTTGGTTTTGTCACACTGGACATGACTGCCAAGCTGCTTTCTGCTTAAGCATCTTTATATTCAGGGTTATGTTGGGCTTAGGACACAGAACCTCTATGCTGCTAACCACCTCGGCGTGAGCTCTTCCGACGGAACCAACAAGCAATGACTTGTTAAGATATGGGTTGTACGACGTGAGAAGCGTGAGCAACCGTCCTCTGTCTAGTGGCCAACATTCATTTCTTTACTGTGAGCAGTTAGCAAAAGCTGGCTATTTTCCTTAAAATGGATTTACAAGATCAGTGATTTTTAGCGTTATGAATAATTCCTCAGGGAAAAAGTACACATCATCTTATAGATCTTTTTCATTTCCAAGATACTTTTACTTGTGATGTTAATATTGTCCACTATATTTCCAATAAGAGAGTCTAGAAGGACATTACCTTTACCCAAAATTAGACTTGGTGAGTATTTCTACCCAAACCAGAGCTTTAAGTGTTTATGTTTTGTCAAGATTATAAATATGCATTCATTAGGCGACCCAATTACAGACACTTTTAAATAAAGTAACAGGTGTGGTAAATTGTGGTAAAAAGTGTGGTAAATTGGAGATCACATACTTTTATTCTCCTAAAGATTTATGTATTGGGCACACATTTTTAAGTAATTAAAAGAGAGGATCATAATAACCAAGATAAATGTTTTTATGAGGATTCTCCATTTGGATTTAAAAAATATAAGATTTAAAAATTGGTTTGGGACATATACAAAAAGTATGTGTGAGTATGTATATATATAATTTATATATATAATGCTTCAGCAGGGGTCCCTGGGTGGTTCAGTCAGTTGAGCATCCAACTCTTGGTTTTGCCTGGGACATGATCTCAGGGTCGTGAGATCAAGCCCCGAATCTGGCTCTGTGCTCAGTGTGTAGTCTGCTACAGATTCAGTCCCTCTCTTTTTCCCTCTCTCTCTCTGCCCCTCCCCGTTTGTGCATATACTTTCTTTCTCTCAAATACATAAATATTTTAAAAATAAAAATAATGCTTCAGCAGAAAACTAAAGTAACATTAAAAGGTCCAAAAATATACTAAAATCATGAAATGCTAAAATACACTAAAATGTACCAACTACCATAAATTAACTTGTGCAATTTAGACCTTAGTAATTTGGGCCTTAGTAACAGACAAAAGGAAAAATAAATAGTTTATTTACTACTCATTCACTGATACAGAAAATAAATGGGCTTTTCTGAATGTATCAGTTTCTTGACAGATAATTCTAGGAAGAATCAATTTCTAAATATCCACATAAGCCACATTGCATAATATGCTGGGCAACAGCTTGGAGCAAAGTACGTCTGTATTTTTATATTTGTATATTGCTTATTTATGAATAGCCAGGTTGTAAGAAAATATTACAATTTTAAATTTTAGAGAAGTACGCAGTATTTCCTACGAGACAACCCTAGTTGGAAGTCTCTTGGGTGCTAGATAAGCCTAGTACTAATGTTTCCCGATTCTGGGGTGAATCTGTTTTTGGAGCACCTAAACTTACAAAATTTGGAAAATCTTCTTTAAAAGCAAGAAAAAGTTAAATCTTACTTTTAGGACATTTATAAGAATATCACCACGTGTTCACATAGGATTTGAAAGGGCAGAGAAAGTTGAGCTTATTTTGTTCCTTGGGCAATCTGCTTCTGTCCCCACTTCCTCAAACACAGCCATTTTCCTGAATTCTTAGAGAAATCTGGGAGTTACCGTAAATTCTTCCCTTCCCAGTAACACCATCTCCCTCCCTCCGTTCTCACTCCACGTTTGAGATACAAAAATATTGGTAATTGCAATTCTTAGTACTTACCATTTTGCTTCTCTGAATTAATGCAACAAACGCCTTCCACCCTATGTGATTTTGCATGTCTCGGCTCACCTAACCCACGCAGTCAGCATTCTACTGTCACGTGATCTCAGAGAGCAAGTGGTTCTCAAACTTAGTGCATTAGAATCACCTGCACAGGTCTTGAAAAATTGAACACATCTGGGGTCCATTGTCATAGATTCTTATTGATTGGCTCTGGCTCGTACCTCAAAATCTTTTTTTTTTTTTCCAAAAAACACATGACATGACTCATATACAGATAGCCCACACACTCACTGGGACAACCTTCGCTTTGTGGAAAACAATAGCACACTTTGTGTCTTTTTCTCTTTTTATAAGGCACAGGATCTTGTATATCACAAGTATTTAATAAGTACATACTTAATACATGAAATGGTAACCACTAAAATATTTCAGTGAAGCAATTTCCAATGGAGTAAGGCTTCTAAACAAAGAGGCTGATACTTTAATTTTCTAGGGGGGTTCAATTTAGAGACCCTTTTAGGGTCCAACCATCACTAGAATCACCAGAGGTGTTTGCTAGAGTTTTGATTTCCAGCATCACCCAGACCAGGCCCATCTCTGGGGTAACTGATCTATTCAGTAGCCTCTCTACGTGGTATATTCAGAACACCTGATGTTAGGAATCACTACCCTAGATGTCACATTCTGCATTTATACTTCCTAACATACTCTTCCCAAATGGCAATTTTCTCACACAAGCCATTAGAAATTGTCACAGATAATATTGTGGTTAAATTCAGAAACTATGCTTCAGGTATCACTTGTAAAATGAATTGATCGAAGCTTATGTTAAAACCTTCTTAAGAAATGTATACTGTTCCTAGCAGAGATGTATCTCTCCTATTGTCCCTTTATTATGGAATGAAACCATGAAGGTGACTGTGCAGCAGACTTAAAGGAGCAAAAAATTTTGAGATTCCTAAAGACTTCTGTTGGAACCCCGGAGTTCTGAGGAGAAGGGTTTCCCTCTATAACGTGCAGGTCAACAGCCCATTTAAATTATGTATTTTTTTCAAATTTAGAATTCATTTCATGATTTTGAGTCAAGTTAATGCCATAGAAAAAGATTGCAACATATTGACCAGAATAAATAAAATATAAAATGCATCCTGCCATGACTAAAGGATTTGAATACTTTTTACATAATTTAATGAACGGTGCGGACATTTTCGAATTTCCCTTGATGTTCCAGAGCCCAGTTTCAAATACCATAAGCATATTGGAGCAATTGAACTTCTATTAATATCTGAGGTTCCTATTTAATGACATCCTTCTTGAGTAGATGGAAAAAATAACTGTTGTGAGCATAGTGACCTTCAGCAAGTGGCCTCAACATAGTCAAGCCTTAATTTCCCCACACCCCACTCCCCCAATAATGGTGAGTCCTTACAGCATGGTTGTAGGTAGTAAAAGAATTACATACACCTACATATGTATAACATTTCTCTGGGCACTTAAGATGAAGGACGACCATTTTAGAGACTTCTTCACGGCTCTGCAATTGTATCAAGCCGTGTTACATATTTAGGAGTTAGAGCGGGATTCTTGAGGCACAAGTGCCTTATTGAAGACACCCAAAGAGACATTCTGATGAATTCCTGCACTATATATAATGTATCTTGATCTTACACTATCCTTTCAGTATTAAACTGCCCCTACTTTTAGACAAAAATGTTAACTTGGGAATGAGGGAGTTTTTTTTAAAGCTGCCTCAGAAGATGGTTATTTTAGTATCAAAGTCCATGCTTGCTGTGAGTGATCTGTGCAATAAGACGGTCCCCACTGCTGGATTCTCATTTCCTACGTAGAACTCTCAACCTGGTCTTTTTGTTCCAGAAGGCTTGACAGACTGTGGCCAGAACTTCGACCCATATACCCCAGATTCCTTCCTCCCACTTTCCCCACTCGAGAGCTCCCTGGCCTTGTGTGAATTGAAAATATTTACTGTCCAGAAAGGACAACGTTCTACCATATCTGCTCGGCCAATCGACCCTAGCCCTTGGACTTCATGAGCTGTCTCCTCGATAAATACTTAGCCTTCACCCCCCACGTGGCCCTGCTGGACCCGTAATGTGCTGCATTTCTTTCCAATACCCAACCCCTGTTTTGCCATATATACAGACTAGCTTGTTTCTCATACTTTTCCTACATGAAGGTGTCTTTTTTTTAAAAGATTTTATTTATTTACTTGACAGACAGAGATCACAAGTAGGCAGAGAGGCAGGCAGAGAGAGAGAGGAAGGAAGCAGACTCCCTGCTGAGCAGAGAGCCCAATCGAGCGGGGCTCGATCCCAGGACCCCGGTATCATGACCTGAGCCAAAGGCAGAGGCTTTAACTCACTGAGCCACCCAGGCACCCCCATGAAGGTGTCTTTTTAAGGCATGGATTTTCTGTGGGGACAAGAGTACATTTCCTTGTAGTGTGTTAAGTGCAATTTTCACAACAGCTTCCAGCAGACCATCAGATCATCAGAGGTTCTAGCCATCAAATTGTCCACAATCACCATGTTTATTTGCCCAGTTGGGAGCAATTCATCATCATTAAGTGTCGCGGGGAGGCCCTTCATAAACAGAAAGTGTGTGAAAACGGTTTCTGGTATTCCTTGCCAACAGCTGGTATATGAGACCATTTGTTTTCAGGCATAAGAACAACACATTATCATTCCCTAATAATGTATTTATCAAATTGTTTTGGCAATATCATATTGGGTAGCCTTTGAGGGGAGACATAAAAAGATTTCTCTAGCACTGTATGAAAGCGTTCATCTCCAGATACAACATTTGTAAATGCTCTGCAGTGATTCATATGTGTATTAATTTGATGAGGCTTTTTCTCCAGCTCTGGAGATTAATAATGACAATTCCACAAAAATAGAATACATTTGCATAGAAAGTCTCAATTTCCAAAACCTCCTCACATAAATCATCTCGTTTCTTTACAGCAACACCTCTGTGACACAGACGGGCGAGATTTCAGGGCACGCACTGTACGCTTAAGAGAATAAAGCCCAGTGCAGTGGCCTGGTTCTCCCTATTTCAGCAAATATGGACCAAAGCGTATGCTTTGTTGCACCACACTCGGGGCTTAATCCATCATATTGCCTGCTTATAATTACCGGCAGGTGTGTCAGATAAAAGCAAAGCTCCCTAGTTGAATCTGGGAAAAGCTTGCCCAGGATTTTACTAGCTGAGACTCTTACCCCCTAGTCCTCCATAGAACACAGTTTTAAGGAAGGAGTTATGTGATCAAAGAAGCATTTTCAAAAACAACAACAACAACAAAAGATAAAAGAAAAAAACAGATAATGCTGGCATGATAGATTGGTGTACAGGGGAGAAGTTCAGAGCAAAAGTCATTATCTGTCAACTCATGAAAGGTGAGAGAATCCGTAAAACTGGAAAACGTGCTGAAAACTTGCAGTGAGTTTTGTGTGCCCTGAGCTTAAGCATATGAGCTATCCAGACAAGTGTACCCTGAATTTTCTTCTGGATAAAATCTTTCTAACTTGACCTTATTCTTTCTTTCTAGCAATTACCACCGAAAAAGTACTTTAAAATATTTGTGTCTTCTATATGCTTAAAGAAAAAAAAATCGTAACTGCAACTCTATTGAATATTTTATAAAACAACTCACAGACTACTTAGAAAAATGCATAACACAAAAATTCCAGACAACCTGTGAGCCTTATCCTCTTAAATTGTGCTTTTAAGTTATACTCTGCCTCAATTAATGTGTATTGTTACCATTGCCCTAGAACTGAGTATAATAAAATAAGGACCTGATTTGCTGATCAACAAAACCAAATTCAAAACTGGCTCTGACAATTACTTTTTAAGTGACCTTGGACAAATTACCTAACTGGAGAGGGTATCACTGTATCATTTTAAAGTGGAGATAGTAACACTTAACTTTGTAGGCTAATGTTATATATTTGAATATATGTAGCCAGTAGCAGTGTGCCTGGAAGGTAGTAAATAAATGCTCAATTAATATTTATCATCTCTGCAATACCTATTGCTTCATTTTGAGCAAACTCACAAAATGTGAAAAATGACCTGAGAGCCAGTCTAAATGATCAAACTGATCTCTAAAGTAGATCTTTGAAGCAGGATTCTTCAGATAGTGGTTGATTCCAAGGTTGAGGAAGAGTAGTTATGAGGTGAACCTGACACCGTCTTGTTCCAGAAAGTAAAGAAGTGCAAAAAAAAAAAATTGCAAGTGTAGTGTGGTCATTATACACACACACACACACACACACACACACACACACACACCAGCTGGTGAGGAACATGATTAAGAAAGACATGACCAGGGTGCTCGGGTGGTGCAGTCAGTTAAGTGTCCGACTCTCGATTTCAGCTCGGATCATGATCTCAGGGTCACGAGATCAAGCCCCGCATCCAGTTCCATGCTGGGCTTGGAGCTTGCTTGAGATCTCTCTCTCCCTCTCCCTCTGCCCTTCTCCCTGCTCCTGCTCTCTCTCTCTCTCTCCCTCTCTCTAAAATAAGTAAATCTTTTTAAAGATGAAAGAAGAACATGAGCACCAAAAAGAAAGAAAGAAAGAAAGAAAAAAGAAAGAAAGAAAGAAAGAAAGAAAGAAAGAAAGAAAGAAAGAAAGAAAGAAAGAAAGAGAAAGACATGACAACCAATTGACAAATGAGCTGGCCCTGGGCCCTGGATGGTGCGTCCGTCACCTCTCTCCCTGTTCTTAGAATGTGGGTTTCACTTGCCTTTCCTGCTCCAACAGGCTGCTCCAAGGACATAACCTTGAAATACTGATGTGCTATTGAAAACACCTGCACAGTATATGGGACTGAGCCCTGTTAGAACCTCTTCATAGGGCGCCTGGGGGGCTCAGTGGGTTAAGCCTCTGCCTTCAGCTCAGGTCATGATCTCAGGGTCCTCGGGTCAAGCCCCACATCGGGCTCTGCTCAGTGGGGAGCCTGCTTCCCCTTCTATCTCTGCCTGCCTCTCTGCCTACTTGTGATCTCTCTTCTATTAAATAAATAAAATATTTTTTTAAAAAGAACCTCTTTATAAGCTTTTAAGATTTGGAGGGCAATGCAGGGATCAATTTGCCTTGCTGCCACCCAAGGCAAGTCTCTTATGTAAGTTTCCTTTGTTATTATTAAAACTACCATGTGCCAACAGGGAATGGCCTGCCTCTATGTCTCTCCCTACCCTGGGTAAAGGGGCAGATTTCACATTACGTCAAGTGATTGCCAGAGGGGAGGTGGTGTGGGGATGGGTGAAATGATAAAGAGGAATTACGAGATAAAAACGTGTCCAGTTATGAAATAAATGGAGATGAAAAGTACAGCTTAGAGAATATAGTCAATAATGTTGTGATTAACATTAGATGATGACTACATTCATTGTGAGCACTGAACAATGTACTGTATTGTTGAATTGATCTCATAAACCTGAACTAATACATTGTATGCTATTACCCTTTTAAATTTTAAAATAAAATTTTAAATAAAAAATTAAAAAAAAAAAGGAAGGCCCCCGTGAGTGCTGTGAACCTATACCAGCTCAAATGAGTTCCCACTGGTCAGAATTGGGATCATTATGTATATTAAGTATTATAATGAATTATAAACTACTAAAAAAGAGAAAATCATGAGCCCATATTGATAATTAGTATATAAATGAATAAATATGTGCATACATGTATGCATACAACCATACATAAACAAATGAGAAAGAAAGTATTTTGCTTAAACAGAATAGGGGAAGGACCCCTGGTAAATGTTAAGCTACAAAGGAAGTGGGAAATCACTATTTTGCTATTCTCATAGTCCAGATTGAATCAGGCAGGAATCAATGAATGATACATCTGGAGAAATTACTTGATGAGATGCAGGATATTTTCATGGTCCTCAAGTCTTTCCCCAATGACTGTGTATTAATTACAAGAGAGAAAAAATAGTGACTACACATAAAGATAATTAATTGTTCAAGTGACCAAAATGAATTTCCCCAGTAAGGAACAGATGGATATTATGTGTCTTCAGACTTGATGACCTGAGGACACATCGCTTGTGCAATAATCCTGCTTAGAATGAAAACAAGTGAATACCAGATAAACACAAAATCATGTTTCTTCTACACACCAAAAAAGGAGTAGCTTCATTCTTCAAAAATGCTGATGTCATAAAAGACAAAGGCTATGAAAATATTCTGGATTAAAGAAATTCAAAGAGATGTGACAACTAAATAAAATTTTTGATCCAAGACTGGATCCTATATTGAAAGGAGAGGAAAAAAACCCCAAACAAAAAACTCCTACAAAAGACATCATCAGACCATCTGACAAAATTGGAATATGATTGGTAAATTAGATTAAACTATTTCTTGTGTATTAATATAGTAATCATGTTAAGGTTATTGATACAGATAATAGTACTGAAGCTATGTAAGAAAGTATTGTTATACTCAGGAAACACAACAGGAAATGTTGAAGTGTTTAGGGGTAAGAAGTCGTGATATATGTAACTTATTCCACAAGTGATTCAGGAAAAAAAATCACATGTGCGTGTGTGTGTGTGTGTATGTAATTACAAAATTGCATGTGCAGGGCACCTGAGTGGTTCAGTCAATTAAGCCTCCCACTCCTGGGTTTGGCTCAGGTCATAATCTCGTGGTCATGAAATCTAGCCTGTATTGGGCTCTGCGTTCACTGTGGAGTCTACCTGAGATTCTCTCCCACCCTCTTTGCCCCAATCCCTGCTCCAGAGCCCACTGCATGTGTACACACAGGCACACTCTCTCTCTATCAAGTAGATAAAGCCTTATAAAATTATGTCTGTGCGTGTAAATAGAGAATGGTAAGGAATAACACATGAGGTAAAATGTTACCAAGTGCATCTTGGTAAAGGATATGGGGATGTTCTTTGTACTAATTTCACTTCTGCAACTATTCTGTAAGTTCAAAGTTATTACCAAATAGAGTAAAAAAAAAACAAACAAAACAAGTCTTTGGATAGCAACACATTATTTCCACCAAATAAAATGGCAATAGTGAAAGTCCCTGAACTCAGAGTTTGTTTGTGTATTTTATTGTTGCTTTTTTGAGTGTCCTACAAACATTCATCTTGTTATCCAATGGAAATGAGTATTCAAAATCATGGAATTGAAGATACATTTGCTTTAGTTAGTTCATGGATCAACTATCTTGCTTTTCTCACAGTATTTTGTTCCTTCTTTTTTGCTATGTCGTCAACAATGGCTCATTTTTATGAATAATAAAATGCATATGAGTTTTATTTTCAGTTTTTATGGAAGAGAAGTAGCTAAGGGCAGGGACCACATCTTATAAATTTTCTGAGTATTTTTATTGAGTTGTTTTAAAATTCACAGTTCTAAGACTTTTATGGCTTGGAAATAAGGTACATTGCCTATTCTTCCTGCTTCTTCACTATACATGTAGATTTAGAAGGCATATATTTTTTAAATTACATATTATATGATATAAAATATGTGATAAATTAATAATTTTACCTGTTTTATGTTTCCTGGGACTTTCTTACAAAGGTATGATTGTATGAAAAATATCCTCAAACCTTTCAGATCTCTCTGTACCCATTTTGGAAGAACTACAAGTTCTGTTGAGTTGTTTTTAAATTTAAGAAGGTATTTTTGTATTTTTTCAGTAAATTCTACACTGATATTACCTTTATCATTTCTGCTCTTATTATGTTTTTAGTTAGACATTCACTAGACAACACCAAATAAACAAAATGCTAATTTCTACCTCAGAAAACACAAAATTCACGAACATCAGTGGATTGAATAAATACCAATATCTAAACATACAAAAAGAATACCAAATAGATAAATAAAAGATTTCATTTAAGAAGTGAATTTCAATAACCACACCTTTATTAACCTATAATGCACATTTTTGTACAGATTTGTCACATTGTCACCTGAAAATTCATGCATCTAAAAATATCTATAGTTGAACTACTAAAAAATCTATTTGAATTTCTCTGCCCTAGTCTCTCTAATAAGATATTTTAAGTTTCCAAAATCTGATAGAATTGCTTCAGGCTTTTGGTTTGAATTTTCAACGAACTGTCTAAAATAACTCCAGGAATAAAATGTAGCACATCAGTTATTTCTAAAACACTGTGATGGACCACATTCACTCTAGGGAATACTGCTGAATAAAATGGCAATGGGCAGAGGAATTAAGAGAAACATAAAGAAACTTTTACATAAATAAATTACTTAAGGGAAATCATTAGAGTATTTGGTTCAGGTCTGGGATTTCAAACTGCTTACAAGCAAAATACATTTATATTCTAAGGAATTATTTATTGAAACTAAATCATTGATGTGTTCGTCTGCTCAGGCTGTCATAAGAAAATACCATAGACTGGGTAGCTTAAACAACCAAAATTTATTTTCTCACAGACTTGGAGGCCAAGAAGTCTGAGATCAAGATGCCAGAAGATATGGTTGTTCACTGAGAACTCATCGTCCTGAAGGTAGATGGCCACCTTCTCTCTTGGTCCACACATGTCAGAAAGAAAGTAGAAGAGGGCTGATTGGTATCTTTTTATAAGGGTACTAATCCAATTATGAGGGACCCATCTTCATGATTTTATCTAAATTCACTAATCTCCCAAAGGCCCCATTTCCAAATGCTATTACAATGAGGGTTAGGGCTTCAATATAAATTTTGGAGAAACACAAATCAGTCTACAGCAGTTGGCTTAAAAGAGTAAGTATATAACTTGGAAAGGAGTTTGATAACCCTCTAATATGATCCTTACTTATATCCAAATCATCTTAATTTTCATTGTTGTTCTTTTTTTTATTTTATTTATTTATTCACACAGGGGTTGGGAGAAGGAGAAGCAGGCTTCCCACTGAGGAGGTGCTTGATCCCAGGACCCCAGGATCATGACCTCAGCCAAAGCTCAACAACTGAGCCACCCAGGTGCTCCTTCATTGTTGTTTTTTGTGAAGAACAGTGTAGATATGTCTAGATAAATGTAAAATAATAACTTCAACAAAAAGAAAAAAAATGTTGTATATCTTTTCCATTGCCAAGTAGCCTTTTAAAATTTGAAGACTTGGCATACATTCTTAAAGATGACTAAAATGGCTTAGTTGATTTCATATTATGCAAATTTTATAATCTAAAATAAATGGATATTTTTAACATAGGAATAAATTTAATCAAGGAGGTGTAAATCCTATACTCTGAAAACTGTAAAATTTTGATGAAAGAAATTGAAAAGAACACACATAAAATAGAAAGGTATTTCATGCTCATGGTGTAGGAGAACCAATGTTGCTAAAATATCCATACCCAAAACAATCCATAGATTTAACACAATCCTTATCAAAATACCAACAGAATTTTTCATAAAACAAACAATTCTAAAATTTGCATGGAACCACAGAAGACTCTGAATGGCCAAAGCCATCTTGAAAAAGAATAAAGCTGGAGGAATCATAATCCCAGATACCAAGATATACACCTCAAAACTGTGGCAATCGAATCAGTATAGCACTGGCACAAACATAGACAAATAAGTCAATAGAACAGGATAGAGAGCCCAGAAATAAACCCATGATTATATGGTCAATTAACCTTAGAAAAGGTTAATTTTCTTAGAAAAGGAGGCAAGAATATATGGTGGGAAAAAGACAGTCCCTTCAATAAATGGTGTTGGGAAAACTGGAAAGTTACCTGCAAAAGAATGAAACTGCACCACTTTCTATACACTATACACAAAAATAAATTCAAAATGGATTAAGGACCTAAATGTAAGACTTTATACCATAAAAATCCTGTAAGAGAGCATAGGCAGTAATTTCTCTGACATGGGCCACACCAACATTTTCTAGATATGTCTCCTAAGGCAAGAGGAAAAAGTAAAAATAAAATATTTGGACTACATCAAAATAAAAATCTCCTTCACAGCAAAGGAAACATCAACAAAACTAAAAGACAACCTACTGAATGGGAGATGATATTTGTAAATGACATATCTGATAGAGGGTTAGTACCCAAAATATATAAAGAACTTATTCAACTCAACAGCCAAAAAAGAAATAATCCAAATAGAAGATGGGCAGAAGACATGAATAGACATTTATCCAAAGAAGATATCCAGATGGCCAACAGACACATGAAAAGATACTCAACATCATTTATCATCAGGGAAATGCAAAAATCAAAACCACAATGAGCTATCACCTCCAACCTGTCAGAATGGCTAAAATCAACAAGACAAGAAACAAGTGTTGGTGAGGAGTGGAGAAAAGGGAACCCTCATGCACTGTTGGTGGGATTGCAAACTGGTGCAGCCAATGTGGAAAACAGTATGGAGGTTCCTCAAAAAACTAAAAATCAAATTACCATATGATCCAGTAATCCCACTAGTGGGTATTTACCCAAAGAGTATGAAAATGCTAATTTGTTCCTTGTTTATTGCAGCATTATTTAGAATAGCCTAATTATGGAAGCAACCCAAGTGTCCATCCACTGAATTAAGAAGTGGTATGTACACACACAACGGAATATTATTTAGCCATAAAAAGGAATGAAACCTTGCCATCTGCAACAATATGGATGGATCTAGAGGGTATAATGCTAAGTGAAATAAGTCAGTCAAAGAAAGAAACACCATATGACTCACTTATATGTGGAATTTAAGAAACAAAACAAATAAACAAAGAGAAAAAATAGAGATAAACCCAAATAATAGACTCTTAACTATAAAGAACAAACTGATGGTTACCAGAAGGGAGGTGGGTGAGGGGATAGGTGAAATCGGTGAAGGAGCTTAAGAGTCCACTTACCATGATGAACATGGAGGAATGTATAGAAAAATAAAATAAAAATTTAAATAGATATATTTTAGTGTGCCTTATGCATTATTATAAAGGAGAAACAGATTATACACCTTTGTGGCTCACAGTACTAATATGAAGCCTAAAGCATTTATCTCTATATTTTCCTTCTCCATTAAAATGTTTAATTCCTCATTTTCCATTTTTTTTTCTTTTTGGATTCCCAGGTTATAATTTCAGTTATAGGATATACCTTATCATCCCCAACTATGTAAAAAGATGAAAGTATATAAACTAAGAGGATTGGACAGTTACTTCAAAGAACAGAGTAGGAACCGGAAATACTCCAAGGAATTCTGAATTTGAAACCACAGTTTAAATCTCTAGGCACAGGGGCACCTGGGTGGATCAGTGGGTTAAAGCCTCTGCCTTCGGCTCAGGTCATGATCCCAGGGTCCTGGGATCAAGCCCCGCATCGGGCTCTCTGCTTGACAGGGAGTCTGCTTCCTCCTCTCTCTCTGCCTGCCTCTCTGACTACTTGTGATCTCTGTCTGTCAAATAAATAAATAAAATCCTTAAAATAAATAAATAAATAAATAAATAAATCTCTAGGCACAGGGGAAAAAAGCCTTTTTTTTTTAATTTTTTTAATTTTTTATAAACATGTAATGTATTTTTATCCCCAGGGGTACATGTCTGTGAATCGCCAGGTTTACACACTTCACAGCACTAACCATAGCACATACCCTCCCCAAAGTCCATTACCTCACCCAAAAGCCTTTTAAATATGTAATGATAGGACATATTAATAATTAGAATCAATAAGAAAGTAAAATTCAAAATACTCATATAAATATTCTTTTAAAAACCTTTTAAATTTTATTCAAAAATTCTCCATTAGTATGTGATATATATACATCAATTCAAAACCTTTTCTCTCTCTTAGGAAAAAAGCTCTCATACAGCATATTTTGCCTCTTGACATAGAATTCAGTTAGACAGAGGCCTGGAATTTCTTTGATTATATATTTAATGTAACCAACAAATGGTTCAGAGATGGTCAAACTATGACCCATGGGCCAAACCTGTTCCATTGGCTGTTTTTATAAAATAAAATGTTATTGGAACACAGCCCCTCTGAGTATTTATATACCATCTATGGTTGCTTTCATGCTACAACAATATTCAGTAGTTGTGACAGAATTTCTGGCCAATAAGCCAGAAATATTTGCCACCTGGCCTATTACAAAAAAAAAAAAAAAAAAAAAGTTTACTGACTCGTGGTTTGCACTAACATAATGCTAGCTTACCCAAAGAGTGGATCTCTCCTTATTTTTGTCAGGTATAGTGGAATTGGAGAGTACGCTCACATATTTTTACTGGTGCTAATACTGCCTTTCCTTTTGGCTTCAACGACATTATTCTTACAGATTAGGCTATTTTAATGTGGCCCTTAGATGTTTATGAATTGCTCATTCTATAATACATGTTCTGTTCCAAATAAGTCAATTTCAAATTGCTTCATATAACACTTCACTTTCTGTAGAGATGTGGCCCCCTCTTTCACCTCTTTGGAAATTTTCTAATTTTAAAATATCAAAGTTTGGGGATTTAGAGTACCCTGAGGTGTAAGACCTAAAATTTAGGCTGAGTATTATGAGTTTCCTAACATCTGGGAAAATTCAGGACAACCTAGAATGGCTTAACCACAGGTTCCCCACTCTGTTCCCATGGATGAGGCCCCCTAACCAAAGAAGGTACTCTCCTTATTACGGGGACAAGGCACGGTTTCTGATTATCCCTGAGTAGTGGGCTTCACTCCCTGCCATGCTGTAGGATTATTCAAGCAAAATAATCCCATCCTCTTGCAAGAACCAAGAGTCAGGTCTTCCTCTTAATACTAAGCAGTTTGCCTCTCACAGGCCTGTTGGTCACTCTATTCCCAAGTGCGACATCGAGTCACCCTGCATGGTGTGTGGTGTCCCCCCAGCTATGAGGGACACAACTAGTTAACTGCTATCTCTCTCCTATGTCTGGTGGCAACCACACCCACAAGCCTCTTCACCAATGGGGGAACAGGAGATGGTTAAAACATCTTGCCCCGCCACCAATTCTTTTGAATATTTTCAACTCTTGAAGCCTCCAGAAATTGGATAATACATGTGTATTCTTCCAACTTTTACTAATCTGCTTTATCAAAGTTTGAGGAAAATGTTTATCATTTTCCTTAAGTCTCTGTCATAAGAGTATACTTTATATTAGTGTTTTTTTTTAAGATTTTATTTATTTATTTGACAGAGAGAGCGAGTGAGGGAATAGAAGCAGGGCAAGTGGGAGAGGGAGAAGGAGATTTCCCGCTGAGCAGGGATCCCGACAGGGGGTCAGTCCCAGGACCCTGGCATCATGACATGAGCCGAAGGCAGATGCTTAACAACTGAGCCACGTAGGTGCCCCTTTATATCAGTTTTAAAGCATTTTCATGCACAAAATCACAGAGCACACACTGGCACAATAAGTGTAATCTAGTTCTTTTAGTCTATCTCTCGCATGACTTTTAAAAATTTTAATTCAAAATAAACAATGCTTATCTACATTCCTTTGCATCTAAGAGACTGGTTTATAGTCTTAAGAAATCTCTGTCAGGAAAAATAACTTTTTTTTCACAGTGGTAGTTGAGTTTCAATGTGTGCTTTTGGTGATATCTATGTGAGCACGCTCTTACTTCTGAACTCTAAAAAGATAATTTCGTTTTCTCAGGATCATCCAAGGCTACTGCTGTGACCAAGGCACCTAGAAGTTTGCTTCTGTGTCTCTGAAGCTGACCGCCACGAGGGTTGTTTTTATTCCTGACAGCAGGTATGAAGCTGGGCCAAGGGGTGGGGCTGGATGGAGACTTTGCAAAGGAAGCATTTTTCTTGATTTTTCTTCTAACATAGGGAGAAATGAAAATGCAAAGAATTTGAATATTGGGGAGCATAAGAAATAACACGGAGGACATGGGGAGATGGAGAGGAGAAGGGAGTTGAGGGAAATTGGAGGGGGAGATGAACCATGAGAGACTATGGACTCTGAAAAATAACCTGAGGGTTTTGAAGGGGCGGGGGGTGGGAGGTTGGGGGAGCCTGGTGGCGGGTATTAGGGAGGGCACGTATTGCATGGAGCACTGGGTGTGGTGCAAAAACAATGAATTCTGTTACATTGAAAAGAAATTAAATTAAAAAAAATATATATATGTATATATAAAATTTAAGATTTTAATGAAAACAATGGAGGCAGCCGTTGCCCCAAAGCAAACCCCAGGCATGATAGCTGAAGCCTGGAGGGGATGAGGAGAGGTGGTAGGAAACAGACCCCCGGGGTAGGGGAATATTGAATGATAGGTGGCTTCAGGGAGGGAAGGAAAAACCTCCAAAATGTCTTTGTGCCTGGGAGAAGGTCATGGAGGTTAGCCGAGAGAGAACAACGAACAGACCTGAAGGAGTGTTTAATTTGGACCAAGGAGATGACACAGTGGCTGCTATGTGAAGGACACCAGAGCCTGAATGAACACGGACTATCTCAGCAGACACCCGTGTCGGGAGCTGGTGATTCTGAGGATGGGTGGGATGAAGCCCATAGACGCAAACACCGACAAGCTCAGCCCAAACACGAGACTATCTCAACCGCCCCAAGTCCCAGCATTTTGACTCTGGAATGATATACCAGGAGAAAGCTGGTAGGGGCAGAGCAGGATGGGGATAGAATTGGAGCATTCTGGAAAGACTGATCTTAAACCTATAATACTGAGACAATCTATAATAGGCTACTATGGTATTCTGGAGAAAATTCTTTCTGGAAAGAATGAGAGACTTGAAATGAAAACGTTGCTGAGTAATCGAGAAATAAATCTCTTGCTATCTGAACAGATCTCTTGTAATTTGCCCCACTATCTTTTTAATACCTGTTTCAAAATAATTAATACTTACTAATGCTAGTCTATGAATCATGTCTTGGTGATAATATGAGTCCTTTGTTCTTCAGGTTTTGAAGGGTAATGTTAAAGAAAACCATATGCACTTAATAGGTTTACTTTTATGCTCTAAAATTAATAATGTACACATGCATTAATAGTCACATAATAGAGAGTGCCTGGGTGGCTAGGTTGGTTAAGCAACTGTCTTCGGCTCAGGTCTCGGTCCTGGAGTCCCTGGATCCCAGCTCCATGGGGAGTCTGCTTCTCCCTCTGACCTTCTCTCCTCTCATGTTCTCTCTCTCTCACTGTCTCTCTCTCAAACAAATAAATAAAATCTTTGGGGCACCTGGGTGGCTCAGTGGGTTAAAGCCTCTGCCTTCGGCTCAGGTCATGATCTCAGGGTCCTGGGATCGAGCCCTGCATCGGGCTCTCTGCTCACCAGGGAGCCTGCTTCCTCCTCTCTCTCTGCCTGCCTCTCTGCCTACATGTGATCTCTGACTGTCAAATAAATAAATAAAATCTTAAAAATAAATAAATAAATAAATAAAATCTTTAAAAAAATAGTCACATAATAGAGATGAATCCTATATTTCTCTCTTCTCATTTAGAAATAACTCAAAATATTTATGCAAATTGTTTTCACTCTTGGCATGTATGCATGCCTCCTAGATTGGCAATGTAATATATGCAAAAACATTTAATATTACATTTTCCTGACAAATAACTTACCGCAAATGCTTAAATGCTACATTTGATGACTGCAGATTTTATCCTTTACCAACTTCTATTCCCTTAGGAAACTGAATTTATTTGTATAAAATAAAAGCATATAATGATGATCTGATTTTCTATTTTCTTTTCATGGCCATCTCAATATACTTAATTTAAATTTCCCTTTAATACTAACTTTCAAGTTATTCTGGTTTGGGTTGGTCTTCTTTTTACTTTTATCTTATTTCTTCCAATTTCTTCCAAATGACTATGAAATAGACTCTCTAAATGTCTAAGAACTTATACAGTAAGAAGGAAACGCTCTCCTAATGGTAGTATCTATAATTATGACAGTGGAACTCAAACAAGAATATCCCGTGCTCACTTAGAGTCCAACGAGTTTGGAGGCCAGGAGAGAGGCTGTCAGGGACAATGTGCATCAGGAGTAGTTTATGTAATAGCATTGACATTATTTCCTTAACTTGAGACTTAATAAAGACAGCAAAGGATTAGCAGTGGATGAGAGAACCTGCTGGATTAAATGAACTGTTAGCGGCTTTCCTACGAATATAGCTCACTAAGAACTTGATTGGGACTGCATTAGATCTATACATCTAAAAAGGGAGAAGTGACATTTTACCCATACTCAATCTTTCAGTCTATGAATACATTATATCTCTTCACTTATTTCTATGTTGGTTGATCTCTTCATCAGAAGCTAGCAGTTTTCAGCACACATTTTATCAGATATATACCTAAGTATATATATTTTTTGGTGCTAGTGCAAATGCATTGTCTTTTTAAACATTTTAAAAATTTTATTTATTTATTTTTTTTTAATTTCTTTTCAGCGTAACAGAGTTCATAGTTTTACACCACACCCAGTGCTCCATGCAATGCGTGCCCTCCACAATACCCACCACCTGGCTCCCCCAACCTCCCACCCCCGCCCCTTCAAAACCCCCAGGTTGTTTTTCAGAGTCCATAGTCTCTCATGGTTCATCTCCCCCACAATTTCCCTCAACTCCCTTCTCCTCTCCACCTCCCCATGTCCTCCGTGTTATTTGTTATGCTCCACAAATAAGTGAAACCATATGATAATTGACTCTCTCTGCTTGACTTATTTCACTCAGCATAATCTCTTCCAGTCCCGTCCATGTTGCTACAAAAGTCGGGTAT